>WHNR01000089.1:0-227500 GCA_009859135.1 Formica selysi | reverse complement strand
ATGCTTTCAAAGCATCCGCATGCACATAATTCGCCTTTACAGCCTCTGCTTTAGCTGCATGCAAAACAGCCGAACTATATAAATGAGGAGGCTCTGGATTTCCCTCTGCCATCAACATGTGCGCTTTTTCAGCTCGATATACATGAACTGCCTTTTGCTGCAATTCCTTGCCGACGATTGTTCTTATGGGATTTTCTTAAATATCGCTTGCCGCAATTTCCTCTTCCTTGTGTGTACGTGCAATTTAATTGTAGATAATTATTAGTGCAATCAGTATCCTCTATAGTACATCTTAATGTACTGCCGCATTTACAAGAACCTGAAGAAAAAAATTATCATTTTTGAATTTACATATTTGTGGATTGAAAATTGTACCATAAAAATATATTTATATGTTCAAACTATGTGAAAGAAAATTGTATATATATATATATTTTTTTAAATAGAGTAAAACCGCACGTCTTTTCATCATCTCTTAATCCTTTAGCTACTCTTTCCTATGGACGCTGAACTATACTGCTGTACATAAAACTTCACCGTTGAACGTGTGTAATAGATAACAGCAACGCGCGAATCTAAATCATTGTATATGCATTATATATGTTAATATGAAGTAAGCGATGAAACGCTATAGTGCGTAATAACCAAAGGATTAAGACTATATATAAAGAGACTATACATATCTATATAAAGAATTTTCCATAAAGTATTTCTACAAATTTTCCAACGGAACGACTTAAGAGCAAATCAGCGAAAAGTTTAGAAGATATAATAAAACATTTCTATAAAATATGGCTATAGAATATGAATATATTTGGCTTTTTTGTTTTCTTTAAACTTATAAGCTTTGTGTTCGGGAATCGACCTCGACGAGGATCGCCCGAAACTGAGAGAGAGACGCTCAGAGATGAGCGAGAAACGGTGTGTAACGCGAATCCGTAGATTCGCTGGATAAGGAGATTGAGAAAAAGTTCGAGTGCAAAATTGTTTTAACTATTCGTTTTATTTAGAATAATTGGAGCGAGCGACGTCACGTATTCCGCGAATCGACGGATATCTTCAAAATGTCCTGTTTAATGACTGCCTTCGACGGAGTGTCGGAAATCTTGCAGAGCTTCTTGCGCTAGAAGCTCTCGCGAGAACGGATATCTTGCACGCGGACGCCGGATGCTGCTTGGCGCGAGGCAGAGGACATTCGCGGAACGGTTAACGAGCGTTCGACTCTCGGACTCACACTTTAACAATTAACTTTCACTAATTTTTAGCACTAATTGACTGAAGAATACAGTTTGAGATATGACCGAATTGACCGCCGCAGAGAATATGAATGCGATCGTATGCGAGACAATTTCGGACCGATTTTGAGACGAGTAAGCCTACTGCGTACGCGACACACGAGCGAGAATTTGCGAAGTGCGAATGCGAAAAGTCCATGAATTTCCCGGCTCGAATCGTGTCGTAGGCAGACTAAATCGACCGACCGCGTAAACTCGCGCTCTGCCGATCTGAATACAAGTTTTTCTGATTTCGAACTATCGAGAACTTGCTGTTTGTCACAGTTTTTCATTCAAGAAGAATGCGATCACGCACCGAGCGGGTGACCGCGACGCTGTTGTTCTCGCTCGGGTTTATTTTCTAAAAGCAATCGTTTAATATAACGGCGAAATTAGACGAAATTGTAATGTTTCAATTTTGAACACTTTGAATTATTTTAAATGTCACTCTAGCGTTTGCAATAGTAAGGCTAATAAGTTTTATAATATTCACTCAGTTTTATAATATCATATCATTCATAATAATCTCACCATTGATAGTGCCAGTTCTTGCATCTGCAGAAAATATAATGATTTTTAAATTGGAAACCACATTTCATATGCGTGGCTCCCAAAATTTATTTGTTAATAGTTCCGACCATTTCCCAGGATGCAGAACTTTGCGTAAACGATAGTACATTTTCCCTTTTTCATTTACTCGTCGCTTGTATACTTTTTCAACCAAGAGATTTGTAAAATCTTCTCTTAGCAGGGAAATAGTAAGATGCTTCTCGTTATCATCCGGCGAGCAAGTTACGGATCCTTCGTTCCTATTTGAACTGTCACTTAACAGACTTTCACTCGCGGAAACACATTTGTCACTGCACGTATCTTTGTTCAAAATCACATTTTTTATGCCATACCTATTGCACATTGTGAACACATATAAATTATTACTGGTCACTTTATTTTCTAGCTCTCGTGCTATAATGTTCCAGATATCATGCGTCTTTGAAATAATATTATCATTGTTATTAATAATATTTTTGTATTTTAATATTGCTTCTTTTATTTTTGACGGATCAACTTTTCCCGGTCTGCCGCGTATTGGATTCATATTAACAATTCGCACTTAATACTCTTTGACGTGGTGAAAATGTGGTGAACTGTCTCTTCTGAAGAGTTGCTCAAGACTGAAGAGCAATCATTTCTGTACAATCGGTGATCATGGCTTTTCGGCATCTATCAAAGCTTTACAATCAAAGACGGCATTTTTCTCAAAAGCTCGCCGCATGCGTGTCGGCATACGTACGACTCGCGGCGACTCGATTCGAAAATGCCGTCTTCGATTGTAAAGCTTGTGACGTTGCCGTCTCGCGCGCGTCCGCCGAGTCCCTCTCCGATCGAAAAGCGCGGGCTAAAGGGCCGCGCCAGTCGAATCATTGCGAGAACCGTACCGTTACCTCCAGAGAGGCGTCATTAATTGAGATTTCGAGCGTAATATTAACTTCGTTTATGATTTTCTTTCGTATGAATAATTCATTTGGGAGCCTCATCGGAAGAAGGAGCGGAGAGTCGCTCAAACGTCACGGAAAATACGATCGCCAATCAAGGAAGACCTTAGAGGGGCAAGGAGCGAACAATTTGGAAATCCAAAACATCTAACAGCCAAACTAGCTACGTCACGACGGGATCAGGACCCGCACACGTGATGCGCGACGCACGGGACAGCGAGAAAATCCTCGCGCAAGGACTCAGGCCCGTGCGGATCCGGTCCCCGCGGGGACTGTAATCCTGCATCCGATGGCGTGACACGGCCCCGGAAAAGGCGAAAAGAGGGTGGCAGCGATACTTCCGGCCAAGCTGTTCACCCTAGACCTTGCGACGGCCCCGCGGAAAGGGCCCCAGCTGATTATTATTTGTAATACCGGGGCGCGCGCACCCCCGTTACGACCGTGAGCGCGCCGCCCGCCGACCACAGCGCGTGATAACGCGTGATTGGCCGCGATAATACGCACCCCGTGTGCGCAGCCCCGGCTGGCCCACAGGTATCGATTCTGGATCGCGACGATCCGGGATCAGACTGGTGCGAGCCTGCGGGACGATAGCGAGCGAGAGCGAGCAAAGTTTAAAAAAGACGAGAGCGATCACGAGACGAGAGCGAGCGGAGAGGATCCCGGCGGTCGACAACCGAGAAGGACGGACCCGAGGGAGAGGACGTCGACGTCGCTGGCCCCGTGCAACCGCCACGAGAGGAAAAGTACCGGTGAGGTTATCCTCCGCCATATTCGCCACTCGCGATCGCGCCCGGAATCGTTTCGTTCTGTCGTCGTCGCCGTGAATTCGTACTTTGGTGTACGGGCTAAGCCCGACTCTTTAGTGTAGATTTTCGCGTCACGGCCACGTCGTCAAGCGATTCGAGCCCCGGAGCCTCGAAAGTATCGGTTTCCGCGGATCGAGACATTACCTCGCGTTTCTAATAAACCGTGTGTCGTCTCTCTGGAGATTCGGATTCCGTAGATTATATTTGCGTTGGTTCTCGCACGTCTAGTGTTTAAGACTCGTTCGTATTGTATGTCGGTCGTCTGAGTGTGAGTGTGTTTCGCGTCAGTTTGTTATATTCTTTTGTCTCTCGTTTGTGAATCTTCGCGTCGAAACTGTGCGTGCACGTCCGATGCAACTTTCTTTCGCGATTATTATATGGGTTACGTGAGAGTGTGAATTGCGTAAATTCGACGTATTATATCGGCTGTAAAGCACCGCGTCTCGAAATTGTGAGCGCGTTTTGGTGAGAATTTCCTCGCGATTCTTGCATGAATTGCGTGCGTGTGTGTGCCGAGCATTCGATTCTGCGTAATATATCCGCCCGAAATCGAAGCATGTCCGCGTTGTAATAATTGCCTGTTAATCTTAAGTTGCGTATTAATAATTTAGCGGTAATAGCGGGCGATAAGGTCGCCGTTGGCGAGGTGATATCGAGAATTGATTCGGACTTGCGCCCGAATTATAGACGAACGTAATAATCACTTTCTTCGCAGTGCGAGGCGTAATTCAAGCCGAGCGGACATTCCGGCCGATCTAACGGGTCGGTCTCGGCGTACGCATTACGGGGTTTCGCGCCCCGCGTCTAACACCCAGTCTCGCAGCCGCGTCTCTTTTACCGCAGCCGTATATCCGCGCGGTTTATCATTAATATTCTCGAGGGCTGCGGCTCCCGCTATTATAATAAATCTGTTAATTTCTTTGTTTAATTGGCGAGTTTCTTTTTAGTTGTGTTTGTCGTCTCCGTAATTGTCGCCTCTTGCATAAATTATCGCGTTCGATCAACACTCGCCCTGCCCCTCTACCGTTAGGCGAGCTAGTCAGCCCGTGGCGAATTCCGACAAATTTCTTTCGCGTTTATTTCGCGCTATTTCGCGTGTTTCGCGAATTGATACGTGAAAGATCGTATCTGGCGCCCAAGTTCGATTCTCGCGATTATCTCTCGGATCTCGTCACGGTACGCGCGGAACTCCTAACATCCCGTTCCCACCTGGCGCGTGGATCTTTTTTCTCCGTTTTCCCGTTTTGTCAACGACCATTCCGCATCTCCCGTTCGGCGAATTAGCTCCTGTTCGTCGGCGCAATTTACACCCGCGCGACGGAGAGAACGAGTCGCGGCCGCGTTTATCGCTCAGCCGCGAGACGGTAGGAAAAGGCGTCGCAAAAATTTGGCGCCCAACGTGGGGCCACGTTGAATATTTTGGAGGAGCGCAAGAGGCGCTTGGCTTTAGAGAAAATTCGGTTAAGATTAGGCTTCGCGAGAAACGGTCGGGAAGGAAATTTCTTTTTTTTTCCTGCGTGTAGAGATTCGCGACAAAACCAACGTCCGCTAAAAGAAATTCTCGATCGTGAAAGGTATTTCATCGTTCGTATTTTATATGTTCGGTCTTCGAAAGTAACCTGAAGTATTTATTGGGGAAAAATTATTAAATTCGTCGCGAATATAAGTTCGAAATTAACCGTTGCGAGAGGTTCGAAAACAAGGCTCTCATATTTTCGTGTATATTATTGTTTCTTTGTTCGAGATATCGTTTTGTTCTTTTGGGTATTCGCTGTGTTATTTTCGTCGTGTAACGGTCGCGTGTGTTTACGTTTGGAATAGGAAAGTCGAGAGACCGTATGATTCGTGTAGATCCGAGGACGAGTGGGTTTCGTATTAAATCACGAACAACTTATCGACGAATTAAATAGGCGAAGACTTCCAACCGAAGGAAGTTATTCGATTTTAACCGCTCGATTATTGCGTCGCGTGCGGGGCGACCGTACCGGAATTCGATTATCTTTCGCGGAAGGAGAAGACGAAATGTCGGATCACGACCATCTGGAGCTACCTCCGGAGGAGCCGGTACGTCCGGACAGCCCCATGGCGGATCGAGGGGCGCGGGAACCGTCGCAATCTCCCCGTACTCCGCGTTCGGCCGGACACCAATCGTCGCGCGGACACCAGAAAATTCCGCGATGACCGCGTATAATGTCATGCGGAAATGGAATTTAAAATTTCGGGAACTCGAGGGGAAGATGCCGAGACGTTTTTGATGCGAATTGAGGAAGGTCGCGATTTAGTGCCGGTAGAGGATGAGGACATTCTCCGCTGTTTGCCATTCTTTTGTCCGGTATCGCGCTACATTGGTTCCGCGGTAAACGCATCGATTAACTACGTGGGCGACTTTTAAATCCGCGTGGCGTACACGCTTCGGTGACCCCGATTTCCAGTTCGCTCTTCGCGACGAAATAATAAGGCGAACCCAGGGGGAACAAGAATCCGTGGCGGATTATATTACATGTCTACGGGCGATGTTCGATCGGTTGGCACCACCCTGGAGCGCTGCCGAACAAGTTAGCTACGCGTTCCGCAATTTGTTGCCGCGTTTGCAAATCGCCATGCGCCGGGACGAGGTGGAAGATCTCGACGCGTTGGAGGACGTCGCGACTCGCGTGGAAGGTAGCCACCAATTAGCGCACCGCTACCGAGCACCGCCGACACCCGAAAAATCATTATTTCCCGATTTAGCATATCGATCTCCGCGAAATGCTAACCGTCACGCGAATCGGCACGATACAATCGCCGCGCTGAATACCTCCGCTAGTTCCATAGATTCGGGGGCCGGATCGCGAAAGAAGCGACGAAGGGACCGCGCGCGAACATTTCGACGTCGGAAACGGGATCTACGGCTTCCGAGTTCGTCATCGACAAGATCCACGCCGACGGGAACACGACCGTCTCGCGTCTCTACAGCAAAATGTTGGAATTGCGATGACATCGGTCATCTCTCGCGAGATTGTGAGGCCGCGCCGCGAAAACATGTTATCGTTGCGGGTCGCGCCGAAGTAACATTACGTACGTGCCCGACTGTACGGGAAACGGGTAGAGGAGTCGATTCGCGGGGGAAACCCGACTCCTAGTTTAAACAAACCCCCTATTCGTGTCGTGTCAAATAATTGTGAATTTTCGTATAGTGCGTTTGGTTGTCGTGATGAATCGTCGTTATTGTTTTTACGTGTCGGAATATTAGGGAAGGAAGTCCTTGCGTTATTGGATCAGGATCGAGTCGTACGTTCCTCGGACCATCGACGGTCGAATTGGTGAAAGAATTCGAGTTACGGTTTAGAAGTTCGGACGGCAAACGCGTGACAACGGCTACGGGTCAAACCACACGAATAAAGGGGGAGATCGAAATTCCCATTACGCTCCGTCATCGAGTAAAATCATTGAAAGTCTATGCGTTACCAACATTGGCGTTACCGTGTATAGTCGGAGTAGATTTCTGTCGGTATTGGAATTGGTGTAAATTTCGCGACAAAGAGGTGGTATTTTTCGGAAAACCCGACTATGGAATACGAGTTCGATGCGGGACGGGGGGATCCGTCGCTCCGCGTAAACGCCTCGGAAAGCGAGGGCGCGCCGACAAGAAGAGCCGCCGTGAAGACGGAGGGATTCTTGCTGGGGCGAATCGGCCGCATACGGCGGATAACCGAACGCATTGGCCAAAATCGCGAATGAGCGCGGACGACCGCGAACTCGTAACTCGTGTAGAAATTCGTCTATCTGTTGCGGATTAGTGGAGATATCGGCTACGGAAGAGCGTCGATTGAAAAATTTTCTCGAATCGGAAATCGTGGGAGATCCGAACAAGCCCGGCGTGACGAATTTAACGCAGCACCGGATAGATGTCGGAAATCACGCTCCTATTAAACAGCGTTACTACCCGGTGTCGCCGAAAATTCAAGAAGCAATTTACGCGAAGTAGACAAAATGGTGGAAGCGGGAATAATAGAGCCGTCGAAAAGCGAATGGTCTAGCCCGGTCGTGATGGTTAAGAAATCGAATGGCACGTATCGTTTTTGCCTCGATTTTCGAAGATTGAATAGTGTGTCGAAAAAGGACGCGTATCCACTGCCTTACATGAACGCGATCCTAGATAAATTGCGAGCCGCCCGATATATTTCGACTATCGATCTCAGTCAAGCCTACTTCCAAGTTCCGTTAGAACATAATAGTCGCGAGCTAACCGCGTTTACGGTACCGGGCAAAGGGTTATTTCATTTCACGAGAATGCCGTTTGGTCTCACGGGAGCACCGGCAACTTTTCAACGTTTGCTTGACCGCTTGATAGGACCCGAAATGGAACCGCATGCCTTCGCTTATTAGACGATATTGTTATTGTGACTCGGACGTTTGAAGACATCTCGTTGGTTAAAGCGCGTGTTAGATAGAATAAAAGAAGCCGGTCTAACTATTAATCCCGAAAAGAGCAAATTTTGTCGATCTCAGGTTAAATATCTCGGATTCTTAGTACAACAGGAGGGGTGAAGGTCGATCCCGATAAAACCGAGCCAATTGTCGAGTACCCGCCGCCGAGGAATATTAAGCAACTTCGACGTTTTATCGGCATGGCGTCGTGGTACAGGAGATTCATACCGCAATGTGCAACGAAATTAGAACCGTTAACGCGTCTCCTCCGGAAGAACTACTCTGGGAGTGGGGGGATGACCAAAATTGGCATTTGAGGGGGTAAAATCACGATTTTGCATTACTTCACCACCTACGTTATCGTGTCCAAAATTCGAGTTACCGTTCGTTCTTCAAACAGACGCGAGTTCGGTCGGTTTGGGCGCCGTATTAACTCAAGAATCGGAAGGCGTTGAACACGTTATCGCATTTGCAAGCCGCGCATTATCCGAGGCGGAAAAGAATATTCTACGACCGAACAGGAATGTCTAGCGGTCGTGTGGGCGATTCGAAAATTCAGACCCTATTTAGAAGGCTATAAGTTTCGAGTCATTACCGACCATAGTTGTTTGAGATGGTTGCACAATTTAAAAAATCCGGCAGGTCGGTTAGCGCGATGGGCTCTCGAGTTATTAGAATACGATTACGTTATCGAACACCGCAAAGGAGCGCTACACCATGTTCCCGATGCGTTATCGCGAATTTATGAGTCCGCCGAGGAATTGTGTGCCGTCGCGATTACGGGCGACGAATGGTACGATACACGCGGAAATGTCGAAACGGAGCCACGAAAATATCCGGGATGGAGAATCGAGAATGATCAGCTGTATTTCCGGAAACCGAACCCGGTTATATCACAGATAGTAGACGATTTGGAGCAATGGAAGCGTGTACTTCCGAAAAATTCGCGTCTTGACGTCATTCGAGCGAGCCATGATACCCCTCAGGCAGGTCATTTAGGCACCGAGAAAACGTATCAGCGCGTCGCGAAACAATATTATTGGCCGCGTATGTTTAGGGAAGTCGCGAATTATACCCGTCGTTGCGATACTTGCCAACGAACTAAAGTCGAACAGAACGTGCCCGCTGGCTTAATGGGGCGGAGAAAGGTCGAAACACCGTGGACAGTGGTAGCCGCGGATATTATGGGCCCTTTTCCCGCCTCTCGGAGTGGATTCGCGTATCTTTTGGTTTACAGGACTTATTTACAAAATGGGTCGAATGTTGCCCGCTCCGAAAGGCCAATGGTAAAAAGATCCGAGAAGCTATTGACGATTTAATTATTAATCGATGGGGAGCACCTCGCGTAATTTTGACCGATAACGGGACAGAATTTATCAATCGAGAATTAAAAGCTTTCGCGGAAGAGCATGGTATCGCGCACGTAACAGTACCGCCGTATCACCCTCAAGCGAATCCCGTAGAGCGAGTGAACCGCATATTGAAGACAATGATTACGGCGTTTATCGAGCAAGATCATCGAGATTGGGATTTACATTTGTGGAATTTCGATTCGCGTACAACACTGCGTATCATACGTCCTTGCAGGCTACGCCCGCCTTTTTAAATTTTGGTAGAGAACCACCGTCAGTAAGCTCCAGGCGAGAGGGGCCGGAGCCCGAGACCGAAATCGAGCAAACTGCGACCGCGAAATGGAAAGAGCGAATGGTGCGAATCCAAGCGTTGCGAGACTGGGTGGTAGAAAATTTAGACGCCGCTCATCAGAGACAGTCGCGATATTATAATTTGCGTAGACGCGATAGGCGTTTTGTCGTCGGCGATCAAGTACTGAAGCGACAGCATGTATTGTCATCCGCAGCGCATGCCATCTCAGCGAAACTCGCCACGAAGTTCCACGGTCCGTTTAAGATCGCGAAGGTCTTATCACCTGTCGTATACGAGATCACGGACCAGGAGGATAGAGCGATCGGAAAAATACACGTTAAGGATTTGAAACCCTACATTGCTCCCTATATTCCGTAGGTATTATCGATTGACAGGGAAACCACGAGAGCATGAGCTACCGTGAGTTCCTCCAAGAATGTGCGGCGTGGCTGGACGCCGCAGGGGAGCGAAACCCCTACTTCTGGGGCGGCCTGCGAGAGGAGCTGGCCGAGTTCGCCTGGCCCGCGGCGCCCGGGAGAATCGGGGCATACAGGCAACGGTTCCCGTGTCGGAAGCCGGCACACAGGCCACGCCCGAAATGAGGAGCCAGGCGGTGCAAACGACCCCCGGAGAGAGTCGTCGTCGCACCCGTTCGACCGGACCGAGGAGAAGGTCAGCCCGGAGCCGTGGACCCAACTCGCGGCGCGGACTTTCCCCACCTACAGGCTGTTGGAACTGCGGGGAACCGGACCACCGCTACAGCGAGTGCTCAAGGCGGCTGGGGCGCTTCTGCTTTCGCTGCGGCGCGGCGGGGACCACGGTGAAGGATTGCCCGGACTGCGGAGAGGCATGGAGAGCGGAGGACCCTGCGGGTCGGACCGAGAGACTCCGAGTCCCGACGAGCCGCGCGACTCGCGCCCGCTGTCCACGCGCGGGCGTGCCCGAGCCTTAAACTAGGCGACCCAACACCGGAAGAGCCCACTACGACCCTCCCCCCCCCCCCCCGGGACCCTCGCCAGTCGCCCACTTCTTTTTTTGTGATTGATGTAACCGGGCGAGGCGGTCAATAAAGGTTCATAGCGGTGACATTGGCGATCAATTTTCTGTACGACCCTCTTCCCTCCGCCTGCGAAAGCACTGCACCAAAGACCCGCCGATTGTATTTGGTGACCCGGCTACAGAGAGACGAAGATCTGCGGCCGACCGAGTCTCGGACTTATTGCGTTATTCTTTTTGTTTCGAATGTGTTGTGAATTGTCCGCTTTGTGTTTGGCCTGTACTCTGGAGGTTCCGGTCGCTCTCCGACGCCCGACTCGAGATTCGGAAAATCGGAATAGTGGCTGCGGAGGGTGATTGACGCCGGTACGGTTTCTCTTGGGAGTGGGGGGTGTGACGTTGCCGTCTCGCGCGCGTCCGCCGAGTCCCTCTCCGATCGAAAAGCGCGGGCTAAAGGGCCGCGCCAGTCGAATCATTGCGAGAACCGTACCGTTACCTCCAGAGAGGCGTCATTAATTGAGATTTCGAGCGTAATATTAACTTCGTTTATGATTTTCTTTCGTATGAATAATTCATTTGGGAGCCTCATCGGAAGAAGGAGCGGAGAGTCGCTCAAACGTCACGGAAAATACGATCGCCAATCAAGGAAGACCTTAGAGGGGCAAGGAGCGAACAATTTGGAAATCCAAAACATCTAACAGCCAAACTAGCTACGTCACGACGGGATCAGGACCCGCACACGTGATGCGCGACGCACGGGACAGCGAGAAAATCCTCGCGCAAGGACTCAGGCCCGTGCGGATCCGGTCCCCGCGGAGGGACTGTAATCCTGCATCCGATGGCGTGACACGGCCCCGGAAAAGGCGAAAAGAGGGGTGGCAGCGATACTTCCGGCCAAGCTGTTCACCCTAGACCTTGCGACGGCCCCGCGGAAAGGGCCCCAGCTGATTATTATTTGTAATACCGGGGGCGCGCGCACCCCCGTTACGACCGTGAGCGCGCCGCCCGCCGACCACAGCGCGTGATAACGCGTGATTGGCCGCGATAATACGCACCCCGTGTGCGCAGCCCCGGCTGGCCCACAGGTATCGATTCTGGATCGCGACGATCCGGGATCAGACTGGTGCGAGCCTGCGGGACGATAGCGAGCGAGAGCGAGCAAAGTTTAAAAAAGACGAGAGCGATCACGAGACGAGAGCGAGCGGAGAGGATCCCGGCGGTCGACAACCGAGAAGGACGGACCCGAGGGAGAGGACGTCGACGTCGCTGGCCCCGTGCAACCGCCACGAGAGGAAAAGTACCGGTGAGGTTATCCTCCGCCATATTCGCCACTCGCGATCGCGCCCGGAATCGTTTCGTTCTGTCGTCGTCGCCGTGAATTCGTACTTTGGTGTACGGGCTAAGCCCGACTCTTTAGTGTAGATTTTCGCGTCACGGCCACGTCGTCAAGCGATTCGAGCCCCGGAGCCTCGAAAGTATCGTTTCCGCGGATCGAGACATTACCTCGCGTTTCTAATAAACCGTGTGTCGTCTCTCTGGAGATTCGGATTCCGTAGATTATATTTGCGTTGGTTCTCGCACGTCTAATGTTTAAGACTCGTTCGTATTGTATGTCGGTCGTCTGAGTGTGAGTGTGTTTCGCGTCAGTTTGTTATATTCTTTTGTCTCTCGTTTGTGAATCTTCGCGTCGAAACTGTGCGTGCACGTCCGATGCAACTTTCTTTCGCGATTATTATATGGGTTACGTGAGAGTGTGAATTGCGTAAATTCGACGTATTATATCGGCTGTAAAGCACCGCGTCTCGAAATTGTGAGCGCGTTTTGGTGAGAATTTCCTCGCGATTCTTGCATGAATTGCGTGCGTGTGTGTGCCGAGCATTCGATTCTGCGTAATATATCCGCCCGAAATCGAAGCATGTCCGCGTTGTAATAATTGCCTGTTAATCTTAAGTTGCGTATTAATAATTTAGCGGTAATAGCGGGCGATAAGGTCGCCGTTGGCGAGGTGATATCGAGAATTGATTCGGACTTGCGCCCGAATTATAGACGAACGTAATAATCACTTTCTTCGCAGTGCGAGGCGTAATTCAAGCCGAGCGGACATTCCGGCCGATCTAACGGGTCGGTCTCGGCGTACGCATTACGGGGTTTCGCGCCCCGCGTCTAACACCCAGTCTCGCAGCCGCGTCTCTTTTACCGCAGCCGTATATCCGCGCGGTTTATCATTAATATTCTCGAGGGGCTGCGGCTCCCGCTATTATAATAAATCTGTTAATTTCTTTGTTTAATTGGCGAGTTTCTTTTTAGTTGTGTTTGTCGTCTCCGTAATTGTCGCCTCTTGCATAAATTATCGCGTTCGATCAACACTCGCCCTGCCCCTCTACCGTTAGGCGAGCTAGTCAGCCCGTGGCGAATTCCGACAAATTTCTTTCGCGTTTATTTCGCGCTTATTTCGCGTGTTTCGCGAATTGATACGTGAAAGATCGTATCTGGCGCCCAAGTTCGATTCTCGCGATTATCTCTCGGATCTCGTCACGGTACGCGCGGAACTCCTAACATCCCGTTCCCACCTGGCGCGTGGATCTTTTTCTCCGTTTTCCCGTTTTTGTCAACGACCATTCCGCATCTCCCGTTCGGCGAATTAGCTCCTGTTCGTCGGCGCAATTTACACCCGCGCGACGGAGAGAACGAGTCGGCGGCCGCGTTTATCGCTCAGCCGCGAGACGGTAGGAAAAGGCGTCGCAAGCTTTGATAGATCCTGGGAAGCGGTGGTAACTTGATCGTCAACTCGCCGATAATTGATTTCGATGATAACATCAAGTTACCACCGCTTCCCCGCATCTATCAAAGCTTTACAATCGAAGACGGCATTTTCGAATCGAGTCGCCGCGAGTCGTATGTATGCCGACACGCATGCGGCGAGCTTTTGAGGAAAATGCCGTCTTTGATTGTAAAGCTTTGATAGATGCCATGATCACCGATTGTACAGAAATGATTGCTCTTCAGTCTTGAGCAACTCTTCAGAAGAGACAGTTCACCACATTTTCACCACGTCAAAGAGTATTAAGTGCGAATTGTTAATATGAATCCAATACGCGGCAGACCGGGAAAAGTTGATCCGTCAAAAATAAAAGAAGCAATATTAAAATACAAAAATATTATTAATAACAATGATAATATTATTTCAAAGACGCATGATATCTGGAACATTATAGCACGAGAGCTAGAAAATAAAGTGACCAGTAATAATTTATATGTGTTCACAATGTGCAATAGGTATGGCATAAAAAATGTGATTTTGAACAAAGATACGTGCAGTGACAAATGTGTTTCCGCGAGTGAAAGTCTGTTAAGTGACAGTTCAAATAGGAACGAAGGATCCGTAACTTGCTCGCCGGATGATAACGAGAAGCATCTTACTATTTCCCTGCTAAGAGAAGATTTTACAAATCTCTTGGTTGAAAAAGTATACAAGCGACGAGTAAATGAAAAAGGAAAAATGTACTATCGTTTACGCAAAGTTCTGCATCCTGGGAAATGGTCGGAACTATTAACAAATAAATTTTGGGAAGCCACGCATATGAAATGTGGTTTCCAATTTAAAAATCATTATATTTCTGCAGATGCAAGAACTGGCACTATCAATGGTGAGATTATTATGAATGATTTGATATTATAAAACTGAGTGATATTATAAAACTTTTATTAGCCTTACTATTGCAACGCTAGAGTGACATTTAAATAATTCAAAGTGTTCAAAATTGAAACATTACAATTTCGTCTAAATTTCGCCGTTATATTAAAACGATTGCTTTAGAAAATAAAACCCGAGCGAGAACAAACAGCGTCGCGGTCACCCGCTCGGTGCGTGATCGCATTCTTCTTCGAATGAAAAACTGTGACAAACAGCAAGTTCTCGATAGTTCGAAATCAGAAAAACTTGTTATTCAGATCGGCAGAGCGCGAGTTTACGCGGTCGGTCGATTTAGTCTGCCTACGACAACGATTCGAGCCGGTCGAAATTCATGGACTTTTCGCATTCGCACTTCGCCAATTCTCGCTCGTGTCGCGTACGCAGTAGGCTTACTCGTCTCAAAATCGGTCCGAATTGTCTCGCATACGATCGCATTCATATTCTCGCGGCGGTCAATTCGGTCATATCTCAAACTGTATTCTTCAGTCAATTAGTGCTAAGACATAGTGAAAGTTAATTGTTAAGAGTGTGGAGTCCGAGAGTCGACGCTCGTTAACCGTTCCGCGAATGTCCTCTGCCTCGCGCCAAGCAGCATCCGGCGTCCGCGTGCAAGATATCCGTTCTCGCGAGAGCTTCTAGCAAGAAGCTCTGCAAGATTTCCGACACTCGTCGAAGGCAGTCATTAACAGGACATTTTGAAGATATCCGTCGGATTCGCGGAATACGTGACGTCGCCGCTCCAATTATTCTAAATAAAACGAATAGTTAAAACAATTTGCACTCGACTCTTTTCTCAATCTCCTTATCCTCCAGCGAATCTACGGATTCGCGTTACACACCGTTTCTCGCTCATCTCTGAGCGTCTCTCTCTCAGTTTCGGGCGATCTCGTCGAGGTCGATTCCCGAACACAAAGCTTATAAGTTTAAAGAAAACAAAAAAGCCAAATATATTCATATTCTATAGCCATATTTTATAGAAATGTTTTATTATATCTTCTAAACTTTTCGCTGATTTGCTCTTAAGTCGTTCCGTTGGAAAATTTGTAGAAATACTTTATGGAAAATTCTTTATATAGATATGTATAGTCTCTTTATATATAGTCTTAATCCTTTGGTTATTACGCACTATAGCGTTTCATCGCTTACTTCATATTAACATATATAATGCATATACAATGATTTAGATTCGCGCGTTGCTGTTATCTATTACACACGTTCAACGGTGAAGTTTTATGTACAGCAGTATAGTTCAGCGTCCATAGGAAAGAGTAGCTAAAGGATTAAGAGATGATGAAAAGACGTGCGGTTTTACTCTATTTAAAAAAAATATATATATATACAATTTTCTTTCACATAGTTTGAACATATAAATATATTTTTATGGTACAATTTTCAATCCACAAATATGTAAATTCAAAAATGATAATTTTTCTTCAGGTTCTTGTAAATGCGGCAGTACATTAAGATGTACTATAGAGGATACTGATTGCACTAATAATTATCTACAATTAAATTGCACGTACACACAAGGAAGAGGAAATTGCGGCAAGCGATATTTAAGAAATCCCATAAGAACAATCGTCGGCAAGGAATTGCAGCAAAAGGCAGTTCATGTATATCGAGCTGAAAAAGCGCACATGTTGATGGCAGAGGGAAATCCAGAGCCTCCTCATTTATATAGTTCGGCTGTTTTGCATGCAGCTAAAGCAGAGGCTGTAAAGGCGAATTATGTGCATGCGGATGCTTTGAAAGCATTAGTTATTTTAAAATCAACATCTCTGAACAATGTGATTCATAACATTAGATTAGATCCAATTTTTGTTCATTACTGGACTAATCATCAGTTAAATGTTTATAGAAGATATTCCGTCGAAAATGATGCGTGTATATTTGTCGATGCGACCGGTAACGTTGTAAAAAAAATATGTAAAGCTGACGGATCAATTTCAAAGCGTATCTTTTTATACCATTGCGTCATTAATTGCGAGAATGGACAATTTTCAATTTGCCAAATGATAAGTGAAAGTCACAACACCAACTCGATTCATTTTTGGCTGGCAGAATGGTTACGTTCTGGTGCATCAGTGCCTAAAGAAGTAGTATGCGATTCGTCCAGAGCGCTTCTAATCGCAATTACTCGCGCATTTACAGGCTATCTTAATATTGAAAATTACGCCGATGCATTTAGAAACTCCAATTTACCTAGATGCTATATTAGAATTGATGTCGCACATTTCATAAAACTATATTGTAAAATTCGAACATAAAAATGGCAAGTAAGAGCCAGCGCTGGAGTCGGTGCGCATACTATATTTTAAATTAAATTAGACGATTGTCGATTTACGACATTACAAATTAACGGCGCTGGAGTTGGTGCGCATACTATATTTAAATTAGTATATTTAAATTACTATATTTAAATCTTTCCACACAAGATTACAATTCACAGTCGAAACCGGTTTAAATAACAGCTTAAATTTTTTAGACATAACAATGTATTTAGACAATAACCGCATTATTTATGATTGGTACCATAAGGAGACGTTTTCTGGCAGATATTTGAATTTTCTTTCTCAACATCCACTTTGTCAGAAAAGAGGCACGGTCATTGGTCTCTTAGATAGAGCATTTTTATTGTCTCATCCCAAGTTTCATTTAAAAAACATCAACCTTATAATACAGATTCTGCTTAATAATTCCTATCCTTTGCGTTTTATTTTCCAAACTATCCATCACCGGCTCAAATTGTTAATCAACAATTCAAAATATGAAAAAATGAATATCAATACTGAGGACCAACCCAGGACTGCTTATTTTACAATTCCGTATATTCCTTCCATATCTGAACGGTTTATTGATATCATAAAAGACCTAGATGTTAAATTATCTTATTTCAGTCTCAATAAACTGCATAAATATATAAAAACACACAAAGACATCACCCCAAAATCTCTTTGTAAGAATGTTGTATATAAGATTAATTGTTTGGATTGCGATGCTTCCTACGTAGGACAGACACGTAGACATTTAACAAAAAGAATTTCTGAACACCGGAATCATATAAATCGCAACACCACGGTTCATTCAGTTGTCACCGATCATAGGACAAATTTTAACCATAACTTTAATTGGGAGGAGGTGGAAATATTAGATAGCGAACCGTTTCTCCAAAAACGGTTGTTGTCAGAGATGATTTTCATAAAAAGACAAATAAATAGCCTTAATTTACAAACAGACACAGAATGCTTACCAGATATGTATATGACCGTCATCGATAAAATGTCAAAACTATAACAATCAAACGGTTGTTTGTCACTCCGAACGTTGTCGTCTCGCCGCGTTATGTTTGTCAGTCTATTGCGGGATCTCGTAAAGGATGGTCCATTTAGTCTGACTGCGTGTATACCAGGATATTTTAAGGTACTAACGCCACACTTTCATTATTTCTTGTCATTTTTAAAGGTCTTTTTTCGTCTTTTTTAATCTATGACAGAATTTTTTAATTTTTTTAACTTTTTTAATTTATTTATTTATGGTTTTATAAATTTGACCCACTCAACATTATTTATTGTTTTGGTTTTTGAATAAGTGACTTACATGAGTTTTAAGTTTTTTTATATCTTCTTTACACAACCTATATTAAGCTCTCTCCACCTTGGTGTTTCCAGGATGCGTACTGATAAAAGTTCTGGATACTTATCGATTCGGTTGCTTCCTGGTTTGCCAACCGGGGAGATGCGATCCGTATAAAAAATTTGAGTATCTCATGACACCCTTGAGGAAGACGTACTTACGATATCTTGGTGATGTCTAAACAACCATTATTATTGCGATACAATTGTTTATAGATGAGTATTGATCCGCCGATTTAACTATCTTTTTTGTATGCGATTTTTTCACGCTGAAGAAGGTCCCAAAAAAGGACCGAAACGTTCGTTAATTTGTAATGTCATAAATCGACAATCGTCTAATCTAATTTTAATATAGTATGCGCACCAACTCCAGCGCCGTTAATTTGTAATGTCGTAAATCGACAATCGTCTAATTTAATTTAAAATATAGTATGCGCACCGACTCCAGCGCTGGCTCTTACTTGCCATTTTTATGTTCGAATTTGTATTTACCAGAGCCTGTACTTTTGAGTTTATTATATTGTAAAATATGTAAAACTTTAAATAAGCGAGTAAGAACTTTTTACTTAGGCGCAATTGGTCAATTAATACTCTGCAGAAACATAATAAATGCAAAAGAAATAGTAAAATCCATTTTTACAATAGCATTGTCCGAAACCGATGGAAATTTGAAAAGTGGTTCTTCAACGCATTGTGATCTGGAGCGAATCAAATTAATAAATTTAATGACAGCGACTAATGTAGAATTAGAGAATCTCGAAACCGATGACAATGATAGCGCTATATTCGAAATTGAGGACGATGAAACAAATATTTTTATTAATAATCCGTTTGAAAATTCTTGGAGTAGGTGGGGCAAACAGATTTTAGATGAAGTTAAGTCCTCAATTGCTTCAGATACGGGCGATAGAATCAATCCGCATTATTTTCCACAGATAGTTGAACGTCTGATAATTCATATTAGATTATTACCACTCTGGACAGATATCTATAGAGATCAATTTGGTTATGGTCGCGTACCTGCTTCTAGTGCATCAGTTGAAAGCGAATTTAATAAATTAAAATCTTTATTATTAAAAAAATTGTCCATTGATGCGCATTGATTTCTTTCTTCAGAAACACGTAGATTACTTGCGTGGAGTGTTAAAAATTGTCGACGCACAAAGCACCAACAATACAACGATACCATCTACCGATCCAAAAGATATATTGTTGACTTCCACACCTGTAAAAGAATCTAATTCCGATATTAATTTAATATTAGATTCAAATAATTCATGTCCTGCATGCAAGAATAATGATAAACCATCAGGTGCACATGTTTGTCATTTTTGCAAGAAATATGTACACGCATTACCTCAATGCTCTTTACCGTTTGGAGATGTTGAAGAGGGTTATGGTCAACCACGCGTATGCGTCATATGCAAAGATAATGTGCAAGATATAAAAGACATTCTGGCAAGTCGCGAAGTAGAGAATTGGCGTGAATTCGGACAGGTAAAATCAAATAAAAGCGAAGCATTATATCTTGGAAGTAAACCGCATAAAATAATAGATGCTTTAAAATGTAAAAAGCTGCAAAAATACCTATTATGAAAAACGGTAATGATATTTCATTAAAGTCATTAAAAATTGACAATAACAATTACACTGTCGCTAATTCTTGCGCATTTGACAGCATTTTCCAAATATTACTTGCAGCAGGACATGACTTACATAATATTTTGAAACATATGGAAGAAACAATAAAAACAAGTTTGTTCTTTAAATTAATTGTCCATACCGTAAAAAATGGAATTAATCAAAATATTTATAAATTGCGCGCACAGATTCTTTTAGATATATTTCCGATATCCAATACCGGTGAATGCAAATATATCGATTGTGAGACAAATGTAGGATATTTAGCTGGCATATTATTTAAAGAAATTCCCAGTTTTAAAGAGACGTCCCAGTGCAATTTTGATTGTCCGACACGATACAAAATATTACCTGT
The DNA here is from genome assembly GCA_009859135.1 of Formica selysi. NCBI lineage: Eukaryota > Metazoa > Arthropoda > Insecta > Hymenoptera > Formicidae > Formica > Formica selysi. The sequence continues at coordinate 207,552 of WHNR01000089.1, read as the reverse complement.
AATACAAATTGAAGAAACAAAAATTGCAACTGGTACACATTTTGATGAAATTGTTAAGCAAAGTGTACTTTTGGAAGGAGAACATCCTTGTTGCACAGAAGGCTGTATTGGATTTGAAAAAACAACGTTATCCGAAACAGGCAAGTGATTTAAAATGTCCAAATCATTATTGAACGTAAATTAAACAAATAATTGTCGCAGCATGCTTTATGTCTAAGCCATCAAAAATAATCTTTACTTTTAACTTTCCATAAGATTTTATGCTGCGACTTCATTGCACACAAAGGAATATAAAAATAATTCTTCTTTCTTCAATTATTTTAGAAAAATGATCTCGTATATCACAAAATGATCTTATTCGTTTCTTTTACAGGAGATATTATTATTTTTGAAATATTCACAGTGAGTACAGCAGTCAGTCAAGTAAGGATGACTGACATTAGCGAATTTTTCATAAATCCATTAAATAGGATCACATATAAATTAATTGGAGTAGTTTCATATAAGAAACCTATGGTAACAAGGAACATCCAACTAGGACACTACACAGCAATTTGTCCAAGAGCCGGGATATGGGTCGAGTACAATGATCTCGATAAAAAAGAAAGATATCTAAAAGAGAATGCTAAGATAATACCAGCATTATTAATCTATGCCAAAGAAAAATAAATGTTTGTAACTCACACACACACACACACACACACACGCACACGCACACGCACCACACACACACACACACACACACACACACACACACACAAAATTGCATAGACTTCTTGCATAGACATATGTTCATAAACATCTCTTCTAACATCTGTTTTTATTATTAATGAACTTACAAATGCCGTTGTGATTTCCGGATGTGATTTTGTTATGTTTATGATAATAGATTTATAAGTTAGATTTATAAGTTATATTTATAAAGTATGATATTATAAAAAATCATAAAAAATTTATAAGCATTTATATTTATATTTATTAAACAATTTATATTTATAAAGAAATTGTTGTTATACTTAAATATTTTTCATCCCTTTTAATAAATATATAATTTGCGTCTAATATAAAAATTTAAAATTGTTTTTACATTCCTAATCATTAACTGTTATAATTTTACTAAAAAATGGATGTATAGTTTAATTGTACATTGATGTAGTTCTTCGTTCACAAACACATACACATCCTCATGCATACCCGTATACATGCAAGTACATATATTTATTTCAATACCTTTATACGTAGAATCATTAAAAAAATTTAGGATAAATTCATTACTGAAAAATATAATAAAAAAAACAACGGGGTACAAAATCTGAAACTTTATATTTTGATGGTACAAATTATGTCGCGTCGTGTGTACAAGTAGCGATTGATTCTGCTCGTCGCAAAGGGTACTTTACTGTTGAAACTGAGAGAGGTCGGGGGTAGTTTTCGAAGGAACGGCGGGGGTACAAAATCTGAAACTTTAGATTTTGATGGTACAAATCATATCGCGTCGTGTGTACAAGTAGCGATTGATTCTGCTCGTCGCAAAGTGTATTTTACTCTTGAAACTGAGAGGGGTCGGGGGTAGTTTTCGAAGGAACGGCGGGGGTACAAAATCTGAAACGTTAGATTGTGATGGTACAAATTATGTCGTGTCGTATGTACAAGTAGCGATTGATTCTGCTCGTGGCGAAAGGTACTTTACTCTTGAGACTGAAAAGGGTCGGGGGTAGTTTTCGAAGGAACGGCGGGCGTACAAAATCTGAAACTTTAGATTTTGATGGTACAAATTATGTCGTGTCGTATGTACAAGTAGCGATTGATTCTGCTCGTGGCGAAAGGTACTTTACTCTTGAGACTGAGAGAGGTCGGGGGTAGTTTTCGAAGGAACAGCGGGGGTACAAAATCTGAAACTATAGATTTTGATGGTACAAATCATATCGCGTCGTGTGTACAAGTAGCGATTGATTCTGCTCGTCGCAAAGGGTACTTTACTCTTGAGACTGAGAGGGGTCGGGGGTAGTTTTCGAAGGAACGGCGGGGGTACAAAATCTGAAACGTTAGATTTTGATGGTACAAATCATGTCGTGTCGTATGTACAAGTAGCGATTGATTCTGCTCGTGGCGAAAGGTACTTTACTCTTGAGACTGAGAAGGGTCGGGGGTAGTTTTCGAAGGAACGGCGGGGGTACAAAATCTGAAACTTTAGATTTTGATGGTACAAATTATGTCGCATCGTGTGTACAAGTAGCGATTGATTCTGCTCGTCGCAAAGGGTACTTTACTCTTGAGATTGAGAGAGGTCGGGGGTAGTTTTCGAAGGAACGGCGGGGGTACAAAATCTGAAACTTTAGATTTTGATGGTACAAATTATGGCGCGTCAAGTGTAAGTAGCGATTAATTCTGCTGATTGGAAAGAGTACTTTACTCTTGAGCTTAATAGGGCTAAATTCAATTGGGGGTTGTTTTAAGCATAAGGGCTAAATATATTGAGTCTATTTGGGTGCTACAATTTAGTACAAATTCAGCCCTTTCGATTTCTGGTCTTATTTTTATCTTTTTGTTTTGTTTTAGTTTGGTCCTGCTAGCTTAATTTGATGGTAGCAGCGCCACGGTTTTTTTGGAAATGGCACGAGGTACAAAATTATTATTAGTGGTACAAATTAGTACAAAATGGGTATTAAATAATCCGATAGGTCCAGTTTGATTCTGCTGATTTGGTCCTGCTAGCTTAATAGAGGTCTTGGTTTGCTCTTTTATAGTATTTCTGAGCGGGCGTTTACTGTGGCCGTAAGCCAATTAGTTTCCAAGATTCGAATGACTTCGAGGTGACTCCAAAGCGCCGAGCGCAATTGGCTGCCAGTGGCGTCGACCCTTAGTCTTTTTGTCATTGTCATGCGCGGAATCAAATTTGATTCTTTGATTGGCATGTCAATGTTTACGTCATGATTTCGCGCATGCCAATTAGACAAGAATCCGTTGGCACCGGTTTGGTTGTTGACAAAATATGTTTGTGAAAAAGATCCCTTTTTTCCACTAGAACGGTTCGGAAAAACAATAAGACGAAAACAATAAACATCGCACGGTTCTTTTTTGTGGGATTCAACAAAAATAGAAAAGGCAAATAATAACGAAAGCCAACGCTTTTTGGCTAATATATAACTTAACTATAGTTATAATGATAATATCGGTGCAAGTCTCGCTTGCACCACCGCGCTTCTGAACGGCGATCGTTACGCGCGATGTAATTCTGATTATATCTTTACGCAGTCTCAAACAGCGGAGTTTAACATTTCGTATGAAAAGTAAAAAAAAAGAGAAAATTACAGTTTTGTTATCGCCTTCTGCCGTCAACATTTACTTAATATAACAAATTTGTAATCTGCACGTGCCTAATGAGTAAACCCCGCACTCGGCATTTCATCAAAGAGTATAAGTGAGCTTAGAGAAGTGAGTTTAGAAACTTTATAAAAAAGATTTTACGGTGCAACACTTTCGTGCATATGTGTGTGTGCGAGATCGAGGCTCAACAGTAAAACAGAGCAGTAGATTAGTTGCGTGATATCGTGATAGACGGAGTTGCAATCTTACATGACAAGGACAGACATAATCGTACTATCTTTGTCTCTTTCATGCGTGTGAGAGTAATATACGTGTATGCACTAACATTATCGCAGTATCTTTTCTCTCTCGATCATACGCTCTGTCTCTTTCTAATCGCTCGCTCGCTATGTATTACGTATCGCTTAATTTTCATGCGTTCATGCTCCTCGCATATTCACTTACGCGTTCACTCGCGCTTCTCTCTCTCTCTCTCTCTCTCTTTCTTTCTGCTCGTTCATTATTGTATTCTTTTATTCCCATTATTATATTCTTTTATTTGCTCAACTTTTATTCTTTCTATTCTCGTCTCCCTACATGAAAATAAATAAATTTATTTATTTATTTTTATTTTATACAGCATAAATGAGATATACAACACAAGATATTTTCTTTTTTTATTTCACTATAGTTAATACAATATATAATTACGTTTCACTATAGTTAAATACAACACATGCACATACAAAAATACACACGCACACGCACATACATATAAGACGATTAGTGTGTGGGGTGATAAAGTAAACGAGCATGTGTTTCCCTGTAAACAGAGTTAAAAATTCCTTTTATTTACTACTTAACGGTGATTAATTACAGTATTTCCAGTCTTACCTGTAAACAGAGAAACGACAATTAAAGTTCACTATTATCACTCCTCTATTCACACTGCGAATCTTGTTTATCATATGTTTTCTTATTATTAAGTCTTTTCCTTTCTTGCTCTGTATTTTGCGCACGTGTTCTCCTCTACAATCAGTCTATCTCCCTCTAATCATCATCATTCTATCTACCGATGATAAAAGGCGCGCGGTAGCATGAGAAGCGCGGTATATTCAAAACTAAAGGAAGTATACTTTCTTTACATCTCCCCCCCCCCCCCCAGGGTGGACGTTACTAAAATTGTCAATTTTCGTCACCATCTTCTGACTTTGGAAGTAATTTTGTTACGTGAAAGAGTTCAATTTCTTGTTTTCGTTTCCCTGTTTTTATTTTGTATAATGAATCTGATATCTTTTCCATTATTTCGAAAGGTCCGATTCTCAATTCATCTAACTTTTTCCTGTTCAACTTGTTGCCATTTTCTATATATACTAGATCTCCTGTGTTAAACCGGTGATTTTTTCTATTTCTGTTAAATATCCTCTTGTTATATTCATGTGATTTTTTTGTTCTTTTTAGGGCTATTTCTTTATCTCTTATCCAATTTTCTTTATTATTTCTTTTCTTCATTTCATCTGGCAGACTGCTGGTATCTGTGCCATCTAATAAATATTTAGGTGTAAAACCAGTTACCGTATGCTCTGTTTCATTGTATCTATCGATACATTCTCTGGCGATCGTTGTCCAGGCTTTTTTTCCTCTCTTCTCATTTATTTTACATCTTATTTTATTGGTTATAGTCTGATTCAGTCTCTCGTTCAGACCATTGGAGAAGGGTGGATTGACGGCTGTAAAGATTAGTTTAACGTCATTTTTTTTCAGGAATTCTTTGAATCCTCTTGAGTTTAGCCCTGGATATTGATCAGTAAGTATTATTCCCATTTTGTCTGTTTGTAGCACCTTATCCACCAACTTGGTGAAGTCGGTTGCACTCTGAGTTTTCGAAGTTGAAATAAACGCGTATCTTGTAAAATGGTCTACAAGAAGGTGGAGGTATCTTTTTGTTGATCTTTGTCCTCCGAAGCCTCCAATGGTATCAATCGACATTATTTCGAATGGTTTTGTTGCTGGCCCTAATTGTGACATTAGTCCGTATTTTTCTTGCCCTCTGGATTTGTTTTTAATACATATTTCGCAGTTTTTACATACTCTTTTTATATTTGCAGTTATATTTTTAGCTGTATAATAAGGACATATCTTATTCATTGTTTGTTTAATTCCTATATGACACCATTCAGAGTGTATTCTTTCAATTAATTCTAAGCTCAATTTTTCAGATAAAATTATCTTTTCTTTATTCCTAACTTTTTTATAGAGCACTTCATCTTTTTCTATTAATTTTGTTTTGTTTTGCTGCAATGTTTTATTTTCTGTTTGATCTAATTTTATCTCTTTCATTTCTATTAGATTAACTATTTTTAGTATTTCTTCTGTATTCTCGAGTGGTTCCAGTACTGGATTTCTACTCAAACTATCTGCTTCGGCGTTATCTTTTCCCGGAATGTATTTAATTTCGAAATTGTATTGCGATAAGTAATAAGTTAACTCACCGAGTTCTTCATCGGTTCTAGCTTTTATGTTCATATTTTCTAATGGTTTATGGTCCGAAAATACCGTAAATTTTCTTCCAATCAGCCAGTGTTGCCAATATTTTACCGCCTCTTTGATTGCTAGGCATTCTAAATAAATTGCTTTTTTTCTTTTTTGTGAATCATTCAACTTTTTTGAAAAATATGCTACTGGTTTTTCTTTATTATTATTCTGCACCTGTTTGAATACTGCATCAATGCCTTCTAGTGATGCATCTGTGTAGATCCTTATTGGTAAATCCTTGTCGAATATTTCCAACACTGGTTGAGAGCTTAGTAGTTTTTTAATATCTGTAAAAGATCTTTCGCACTTTTCGGACCATATAAATTTCTCATTTTTCCGTAATAGTTTGTGTAACGGGTCTAGCAATATTGAGCTCTTTGGTATATATTCATGATAAAAGTTGGTTTTCCCAAGAAACTGTCTAATGTTTTTTTGGGTTTTCGGAGTGGGAAAATTTTGTATTGAGATCAAATTATCTTTCACTGGTCTTACTGTATTGTGTTCTATTATGTGACCGAGGTATTTTACTGATTCTGCTGCGAATGTACATTTCTTAAATTTTAGTCTGAAACCTTCATTTACTATTGCTTTTATTACTTTCTCTATATGTTCTATGTGTTCTTTGAATGATTCCGAAAAAATCAAGATATCGTCTATATAATTTTCTGAAAAGTCTTTTAAATTGTGTTTTCTTAAGATATTGGATAAAATTCTCTGGAAAATCGCTGGTGATGTTTTTAATCCGAATGGTAAACACGTCCATTGGAAGTGCCCCTCTTGTGTAACAAATCCAGTTTTCTGTTTATCTTCAATGCGTAGTGGAATTGACCAAAAAGCGGAATTTATATCTAATGTGGTGAAATATTTACAATTTCTTGTTTTTGTTATTAAGTCATCTATTAATGGGAATAGTTGAGCTTGTGGTATAATTATTTTATTCAATTCGCGAAAATCTATACATAATCTTGATCGTTTATTTTCATCTCTTTTAAATGCTAGAGTTACTGGTGCTGCAAATGGGCTGTATGATTCTTCAATTAGTTTATTTTCCAGTAATTTTGCCACTTGATTTTCTATCTCTTTCTTATCCTCTATAGTGCATCTGTACGGTCTTTTACTACAATATTTATCAACCAGTAAGTCTATTCGAGCCTCGTAGTCTGTAACGGTGCCTACATCATATTTATTTTTAGCAAATACTGTGTCATATTTTTCTATCAAGTTTTCAATCTGTGTTTTTTTTTTCTTATCTAAGTGATTTAAATCCATCGTGAACTCGTCTCCGTTTACATGTTCGTTAAAATTTACCCTAAATTTTTGTATTTTTTCATTTTTATCTAATGTATTTATCTTTTTTTTTATGTCTATTTCTTTCTTTTGTGATATTTGTAAATTTTCATCCTGAATTAGTTTGAATTTCTTTATTATATCTAAACCAATAAGAAAGTCTTCAAAATCATCTCTTTCTACAATGAATACATCAATGTATTCCTCTTTCTCAAAAATTTTTACTTTTATGGTTACTAAACCTTTTGTTTGAGTCACACCATTGACTGTTTTTAAAAATATCTTATTTACATCTTCTGTTTTTTTTTTACCTTGACTAATTTTGAATTTATCAGAGAGACTTGGGAACCTGGATCATATGTTCCGTTTACCTCTAAATTTTCTTCTAATAATATTTTTACTTTGATCAATGGTGTGATTATTCGTTTTTTTGTTCTGTATTTAGATCTACTTCTATTACTGAGTGGCTTCCAATTACTCTAGCTCCATTTTCATTCTTTTTTTTAAACCAGCATGAATCCTCCGGATGAAATCTAATACCTTTGTTTAATTTCTCACAGTTTTTGCATGGCTTCCTCTCCCCAATTTTCTTTTTATATTCTTGTTTCTCTTCTTTCTTCTTCATAAAATTATTTTTATTTACTAGATTTTCGCATTTCTTAATTTCATGTAGTAATTTGGTTGAATTTTTACAATTTTCTCTATCCATCTTGTTTCTGACAAATTCGGGTAATCCTGCTGCTATAAGCATCACTAGAGTCTTTGTGCTAATATCATTGTCCATATCTAGCAATAGCTTCTCTTTTCTCATAGCATATTCCATCAATGAACCGTCTTTATATCTGTAAGATATAGCATATATTCCTGTATTCCATCCGTTATCCGCAAATGTCTCTAAGAATTTCTCCTTCCATTCGGACCATCCAGCTTCCATTGTCAATGTTGTTAATGTTGTTGAGTACCAGTCTGAACACGATTTGTCCAGGAATAATCTTAATATCTCAATCTTTGTATTATCTTCATTAATTTCAAATCTTCCACATTCTTTCTCAAATGTTTGTAACCATTGTTTTGCATTCGAGTGTTTACATATAAATTTTTCAATCATAAACCTTTCTGCTACGTGTTTCAAACTTAGTTGATTTTCTTTCCCCTGTGTGGGTTCTACTGTTTTTGTTTCTATTATTTGTTCCAGATATATATCATTAAACATTACATTGCCATCTTGGTCGAAATAAGTCTTCTTCATCCCTTCTGTGCATGTAATCCATATTATTTTTTCTTGACCTCTCTGATTGAAGCTTTTTTTTATTCTCTTATAATTTTCTGTTTTTATTAACTCAGTATGGTTACTTGCAAATTCTCCAGTGTCTGACAGCACATATTTCCTATTGTCTTCTGTTGTGATAGAGGTTATGGTGATTATGCTTGTCTTTTTATCGCTTGGTGATGCCTCATATTTGAATGCGAATTGCAGTTTTTCCATCATAAACTAGAATTGTCGTTTTATAAGACGATTAGTGTGTGGGGTGATAAAGTAAACGAGCATGTGTTTCCCTGTAAACAGAGTTAAAAATTCCTTTTATTTACTACTTAACGGTGATTAATTACAGTATTTCCAGTCTTACCTGTAAACAGAGAAACGACAATTAAAGTTCACTATTATCACTCCTCTATTCACACTGCGAATCTTGTTTATCATATGTTTTCTTATTATTAAGTCTTTTCCTTTCTTGCTCTGTATTTTGCGCACGTGTTCTCCTCTACAATCAGTCTATCTCCCTCTAATCATCATCATTCTATCTACCGATGATAAAAGGCGCGCGGTAGCATGAGAAGCGCGGTATATTCAAAACTAAAGGAAGTATACTTTCTTTACATACATAATACTTTTTTTATTTATAAAATATACAATATCTTATTTATGCTTTATAAAATATAAATAAACAAATAAATTTATTTATTTTCATGTAGGGAGACGAGAATAGAAAGAATAAAAGTTGAGCAAATAAAAGAATATAATAATGGGAATAAAAGAATACAATAATGAACGAGCAGAGAAAGAGAGAGAGAACGAATGAGGAGCAAGCGAGATAGCTAACATGAAATACTTCCGAAGTTTCGCTCGAAAGGCTCGCTTTATCTATAATCTCTCGCGTTATATATCGTTACTGTAAAATTTTTGTTTTTCGCGCTTATTGATCCGAAAATAATTACAATGAATTAATGATATTTTACCGATTAAAATGATATCAAACACGATATAAATCAGATAATTTTTAATCGATTATGTAATTAAAATTATGATTACTTATTTCATTAAAAATAATCCGATTTATGTCGTATTTAGTGTCAATTTAATCGCAAAAATATAATTAATCCATTACGATTATTTTCAGATATATAAAATGCGAAATACAGAGATTTCATTTTCTATAATAAGATGACATATATACGTCAAAGATTACAGATAAAGGGAGCCTGGCGAGCGAGACTTCGGAACTCTTTAATGTTTGTCATCTCGCTTGCTCCTTCATTCTTTCTTGCTCTCGCTTTTGTCGATTCTTCAGCATCGGGGATCTTTCCTTATGTACAAAATATAAACATTTTATAAAATAAAAACTGAAACTTTCATCTTGGATGTTATTAGTATGAATATAATTATAATGGATTAATGAGATTCTTGCGATAAAAATGATACTAAACACGACATAAATCGTATAATTTTTAATGAAATAAATAATCATAATTACATAATAGAAAATTGATTAAAAATAATCCAATTTATGTCATGTTTGGTATCATTTTAATCGCAAGAATCTCATTAATCCATTATATTTATATTCATACTAATAACATCCAAAATGTAAGTTTCAGTTTTTATTTTATAAAATGTTTATATTTTGTACATAAGGAAAGATCCCCGATGCTGAAGAATCGACAAAAGCGAGAGCAAGAAAGAATGAAGGAGCAAGCGAGATGACAAACATCAAAGAATTCCGAAATCTCGCTCGCCAGGCTCCCTTTATCTGTCATCTTTGACGTATATGTCATCTGATTATAAAAAATAACATCTCTGTATTTCGCATTTTATATATCTGAAAATAATTGTAATGGATTAATTACATTTCTGCGATTAAAATGACACTAAATATGACATAAATCGGATTATTTTTAATGAAATAAGTAATTTTAATTACATAATTGGATTAAAAATTATCCGATTTATATCGTGTTTGCTATCATTTTAATCGGTAAAATATCATTAATTCATTGTAATTATTTTTGGATCAATAAGCGCGAAAAACAAAAATTTTACAGTAACGATATATAACGCGAGAGATTATAGATAAAGCAAGTCTCTCGAGCGAAACTTCGGAAGTCTTTCATGTTAGCTATCTCGATTGCTCCTCATTCGTTCTCTCTCTCTCTCTCTCTCTCTCTCTCTCTTTCTCTGCTCGTTCATTATTGTATTCTTTTATTCCCATTATTATATTCTTTTATTTGCTCAACTTTTATTCTTTATATTCTCGTCTCCCTATATGAAAATAAATAAATTTATTTATTTATTTATATTTTATAAAGCATAAATGGGATACACAACAATAAGTTATTTTCTTTTTTTATTTAACTATATTTAAATACAACACATGTACATACAAAAATACACATAATTAAATATTTTTTCTATTTATAAGATACACAATATCTCATTTATACTCTATAAAATAAAGATGAATAAATTAATGGTTAAATTAATAATGATTATTATGTAGGAAGACGAGAATAAAAAGAATAAAAATCGAATAAATAAGAGAATATAATAATGGGAAAGAAAAAATACAATAAAGAACGAGCAGAGAAAGAGAGAGAGGGAGAGAGGGAGAGAGAGAGGGGGTGAGGGAGAGGGAGAGAGAGGGAAAGGGAGAAAGGGGGGAGAGGGACAGAGAGAGGGAGAGGGAGAGAGAGGGAGAGTGAGAGAGGGGGGAGAGAGGGAGGAGAGAGAGAGAGAGAGAGAGCAGCGTGAATGAACATGTAAACGAATGTGCGAGGAGCATGATATATATACATATAATCTTTATGACAATTTATTATTATTTATAGTTATATTTAGTAATTTATAAATAAGAAAAGAAAATTTGATATATTTTATCCTCTTATGTTACCAAACATTTGCATATTTATATAAGCTTGCCTATATTTATAGAAAATAAACTTTTTCTAAAGCAAAAATTAGAAATTTAATTTTTGTCGTAAAATATTCATAAATAATGGTTTTATGTATCGAATTGATTTTAATCAATATAAAAACAATTTTTTTATTTGGTTAGGGAATATTTGTTTATAAAGATGCGCATTTGTTTTTATTATTACGCGATATTTGTAGCATGTATATGTATATGTATAAGTATATAAAGATTTTATTGCCTATATAGGATTCAATAAAATTAACGAATGCCAATTCTACATAAATAAAACTACTGTATTATTGTAAGATAATATAATGTAAGCACATATATATTATTGTTGAACATTATATACCAAAAATAAAATTCATGAATGCCAATTCTACAATAAATCTTTATTATTGTGAGATATTCTACATAAATAAAACTTTATTATTGTGATTTACTTATTATTATTAAACTTTATTATTATTAGATATTCTACATGAATAAAAAACTATATTATATTATTAAAAATAAAACGGATGCCAATTCTATGTAAATAAAACTCTATTATTGTAAGATAATATTAAAAAAAATAAATAAATAAAAAATAAAAGAAAATACTTAAAATAAAAAATACTTTATCTTCTTTGGTATCTTCTATGGTACTTTATTTATCTTTATTGGCATCCTCTATGGCACTTTATGTTATATTATCTCACAATAATACCGTACAGTTTTATTTATGTAGAATTGGCATTCGTTAATTTTATTAAATCCTATATAGGCAATAAAATATTGCGTAAAATAGCTCAATTTAACTATACCTATAAATTCATTCGCTTTTGTATTACTGTAATATCATACAGTTGAAGAATGGTCTACATGATGTTACCGTAATACAAAATCGAATGAATTTATAGGTATAGTTAAATTGAGCTACTTTATACAAGATTTTATTGCCTATATAGGATTCAATAAAATTAACGAATGTCAATTCTACATAAATAAAACTGTACGGTATTATTGTGAGATAATATAATGTCAGCACATATATATTATTGTTGAACATTATATACTAAAAATAAAATTAACGAATGGCAATTCTACAATAAAACTTTATTATTTTGATTTACTTATTATTATTAAGAAATTTATTATTATTAGATATTCGGGAGTCGACTTCGACGAGATCGCCCGAATCTTGAGAAACGCTCAGAGATGAGCGAGAAGCGGTGTGTAACGCGAATCCGTAGATCCGCTGGAGGATAAGGAGAGTTCAGAAAATACTCGATTGCAGATTGTTTTCAATATTCGTTTAATTTTGAATAATGGGAGCGAGCGACGGCACGTATTCCGCGATTCCGACGGAAATCTTCAAATTGTCCTGTTAATTACTGCCCTTTTTCGCGGTTCGGAAATATTGATTAAGAGCTTCTTGCTAGAAACTCTCGCGAGAACGGAGATCTTGCACGCGGACGCCGGATGTTGCTTGGCGCGAGGCAGAGGACATTCGCGGAACGGTTAACGCGCGTCGACTCTCGGACTCCGCACTCTTAACAACCACAAACTCAATAAGTATAGAGCAGGTAGTAATACAGACAATGAGGCGTCTTTCGCACTAAGTTCGATGCTCGATCGTATACTAGAATGTCGGTTGAGGATTTACAACGAGAATGACGAAAGCGCATACGACACGAGCGAATTAAACAACAGCAGCGCGAATGGTCTATGAGTACCGCGACACGACACGAGATAATATCATACGAGAAATTATGATACAAGAAATTATGATCGATTGCTATCGACCAGCTCGAATCGTCGTCAGCGGCAGACTGAATAACGACGGAAAAGAGTCGCGGTCGACCGATTTCCATAATAGGATATTTTCGGCGCTGAACGTTCGAGAAGCGATCACGCGCCGATCGGCTGATCGCGACGATGTTTATTCTCGTTCGTGTTTTGATTGCGGCTCTTACCGTTCAGATTTGTCGGTTGAATTTACAGTTTAAATTTATCGATTAAATTCAACGTTTCAATCTTGAACATACCGCCCGCCTTGGAACGATAGTTCCGAAATAATTGATACGACAGTAGCATTGAAGACAAGAGCGCATGCCACAATTAACGATATAAGGAAGAATGACTTTTTTTCTCGATATGATTTAACACCGTGAATCTGCTGCCCGCCTGGGCGGAATGACGCTCACCTCTTGACAATTTTGTGCTTAAGTCTAATGAATTACAATAAATGAAACGCAACGCAGCGAAGGTGTCTAATTGCTCGTCGCCTCACTATTGACAGGTAAAACGCATAATTTTACGATCAGTCTTTTGAATTCCGAGGTGGCCGTATTGACGGTGACGATCCGTACGAAGCCGTCGGAACCGGGATGACATTGCGTCACTCGGCCCAGTTCCCACTTACAGGGAGGTAACATAGGATTACGCAGGAGGACGAGTTGCCCGGTATCAATCGGCGGTTCTACCTTTCGCCATTTTGCTCGTTGTTGTAACGTATTGACATAGTCGTTACTCCATAATTTCCAAAACCGCTCGGTAACGTGTCGGACGAGTTGCCATCTCGACAAGCGATTCTCGTTAATAATGAGCAAGGATGGTTCCGGGTTTACAATAAGTGCGGATCCGATCAAAAAGTGACGGGGTGAGATACTCGTAGTCCTCAAGCGTATCGGAGAGGGGCGCTATCGGTCTTGAATTAAGACATGCTTCGATTCTAGATAATAAAGTCGAGAATTCTTCGTATGTTAGCATATGATTTCCTAACACGCGCCGCAGATGAGTTTTTACGCTACGGACGCCGGCCTCCTACAACCCGCCGAAATGCGGAGCGGACGGGGGAATGAAATTCCAAATCACATTATCGGAGGCAGTCAGGTTCAAGAAATTCGGATCTCGTACTGCTGACCGGTACGCGACGGTCAGTTCTCGGTCCGCCCCGACGAATGTTGCCCCGTTATCCGAATACATAGATTGTAGTAGACCGCGGCGTGAGCAAAATCGAGCGTAAGCATTTAAGAAAGCTTGAGTGAAGTAGTCGCTTACTAACTCCAAATGTATCGCTTTTGTCGCAAGGCAGATAAAGAGCGCGATGTATGCTTTACGCGACGTAATCCCTCGTCCAGCGGAGGCCCGACGTTTAAATGATCATTTAACGATGTGCCGTTAGAAGTAACGCTCGATGCGTTAAAACAACGCAAGACGCGTAGTAGAGCTACTTTCCCGGATCACCCCGTGATGTGGGAGATAAACAGATTGTTCGATTTGACTTTGAGCTGTCGGCGCGGGCTGCATATGCCCAAGTCGTTGATAATCGGACATGAATTCGCCATATTCTTTCGCGACTTCCGGTTTATCGCGAAATCTGCGAAGTGATGAATTGAGCAATTTTACCGCGTGAGGCCTTGAACTTCCGATTTCAATCGGAGGACCCCTTTTGAACGGTAGCCGCACGACATACCGTCCGTCAGACTCGCGAGAATGCGTTAAGCGAAAATGCTCTTCACACTGCTGTTCTTGCGGTGTGAGATGAGTTTGTCGTGGGAGTTCTTCGACCTCCCAGAATCGACGAAGTTCCTCTTCGAGAGAGGGAGAGCTGACAATATGATGAGTCGAAACGCGACTGAAAGCGCAGTTTCCGGAGAGAATTGTCGGCGACGAGGAATTATTCGTCGTTGATGACGTGGTAGGTCCCGAAATTATCCATCCGAGGACCGAATTCTGAGCGATGGGTTGTCCGATGCCTCCTTTGCGAACACCGTCGAGAATTATATTATTGTAGAGGTTCGCTCCGATAATGATATTGATAGGATCGGGACTCATCGGATCCGCGTATGCTCGCGGCAAATCAGAAAGATAAGAGAGTGACGAAATGTCCGCGTTCTGTTTCGGAGTATAAGAAGCTAACGATTTCATAATGAGCGCGGTGGTCGAAAGCGACGGAACGAGAGAATTGCGAGGAGAAATGAATATGTGAGTCGCGTGTTGAAATGTCCCCGCGTGAATCCCGCCGACGGCGGAAACGGAGATGGGCATGCGAATGCGTTTCACGCGCAATAGTTGCGCTAAACTTTCCGAAATGAATGTCGTTTCCGAGTCCTGATCGAGGAGCGCCCGAACGACAGCGGTACGACCGGACGGACAGCGCACCGTTACCCAGGCCGTCGCTAATAAGACGGGTGATCGCTTTCTCGTTGAGGCGATCAGAGAATTTACTTCCGGTGTCGAACCGGACGGTTGAGGCGACGAGCAATCCGGCATAATAGTTATCGAGGAACTTGAACCAGAATCCGAGTCAACGTGTAGCATCGAATGATGCTTTTTGTGGCAAACCCGACATGAATATTTACTCCGACATTCCTGTGCTGAATGCTTCGCGCTTAAGCAACTAAAGCAACGTTTATGCTGCTTAACGAGCTCTCGCCTTTGACTCGCATTCTTACTCACGAACGCAGGGCACACATTAAGAAAATGTCGAGCTTTGCACACCGGACACAGAGTCTGGGTGCTAGCGGATGCGGTGGCGGAATGTACGCGCGAGGCTGCGACGGGTTTGGTAGTGTTGGAACTTGCGGTTGTCGCATATTCTTCGAGCGCGCGAGTACGAGATTGTAGAAAACGAAGAAAATCTTCGTACGCCGGCGGAGCCTCGGTATCGCTTGCTTTCACGTTTCATGCTTTTCGCGTTACCGGATCTAATTTTTGCGCAATAAGGTGAACGAGAATATCGTTCCAGAGTTCCTCCGGCTTTCGATTCAGATTTTTTAACGACGCTACCGCGATATTAACTTTGTCACATAATGTTTGCAACTCGGAAAACCGACTCGCGTGTTATCGGTGATAAGTTAAGCAATGTCGAAAGATGTGTGTTTATCGACCGTCGTTTGCTTTCGTACCGCGAAGTCAAAGCCTTCCATGCGATTTCAAAATTAGCGGCGGTTACAGAAATATTTGCTGTACATTCTAACGCACTACCCTTTAGACAGGATGTTAAAAAATGCATGCGAGCGAAATCGTTTAGATCCGAATTTTCACGAATTAGCATCGTAAAGCGATCGCGGAATTGTTCCCAATCGTCATAATTACCGTCGAACGGAGATAATTTAATGGGCGGAAGATGCGATAAAGAGAACGCGGACGCTTCCGCGTGCAGCCTCGTCGAGGAAAGAGACGAGGACTCACGGCCGGCTCCATTTCCTCCAAGATTTCCGACATGTGGTCCAAAGCGTTCTCATAGGCAGCGAAGGTTGAGTCGAAATGATTCTCCTTGTAGTAGCTAAGCGATGACCGGATTGCTTCCGGGACCTTCCGCGACACCTCTGCATGTCCATTGGAGAATTGAATCCAGATGTCCTTAAGCGTAGAGATCCTCGCGCGTACTTTAGCCGGAGTTAAGTTGCTCCGGCCGGCCTTTTTGAAATTGTCAAGAGAGCGTTCAATCGTACGCTGCAGCTGCTGCTGATGTGCGATGTGCTCCGACATCGTGGATGTGTCAGAATATCACTCACTCGCGAACGTATCCTCCACACACGCTCCTATCCGGCTCGAAGGACCAATATGTTCGGGAGTCGACCTCGACGAGATCGCTCGAATCTTGAGAAACTCGCTCAGAGATGAGCGAAAAGCGGTGTGTAACGCGAATCCGTAGATCCGCTGGAGGATAAGGAGAGTTCAGAAAATACTCGATTGCAGATTGTTTTCAATATTCGTTTAATTTTGAATAATGGGAGCGAGCGACGGCACGTATTCCGCGATTCCGACGGAAATCTTCAAATTGTCCTGTTAATTACTGCCCTTTTTTCGCGGTTCGGAAATCTTGATTAAGAGCTTCTTACTAGAAACTCTCGCGAGAAAGGAAATCTTGCACGCTGATGCCGGATGTTGCTTGGCGTGAGGCAGAGGACATTCGCGGAACGGTTAACGCGCGTCGACTCTCGGACTCCACACTCTTAACAATCACAAACTCAATAAGTATAGAGCAGGTAGTAATACAGACAATGAGGCGTCTTTCGCACTGAGTTCGATGCTCGATCGTATACTAGAATGTCGGTTGAGAATTTACAACGAGAATGACGAAAGCGCATACGACACGAGCGAATTAAACAACAGCAGCGCGAATGGTCTATGAGTACCGCGACACGACACGAGATAATATCATACGAGAAATTATGATCGATTGCTATCGACCAGCTCGAATCGTCGTCAGCGGCAGACTGAATAACGACGGAAAAGAGTCGCGGTCGACCGATTTCCATAATAGGATATTTTCGGCGCCGAACGTTCGAGAATATAGGTGTTTGTCACACTTTTTCTTTGTTATGATCACGCGATCAAGCGCCGATCGGCTGATCGCGACGATGTTTATTTTCGCTCGTGTTTTGATTGCGGCTCTTACCGTTCAGATTTGTCGATTGAATTTACAGTTTAAATTTATCGATTAAATTCAACGTTTCAATCTTGAACATTAGATATTCTACATGAATAAAAAATTGTATTATATTATTAAATATTATATGCTAAAAACGCATATATATTTTTTGCAGAAAAAATATAGATTTTTACAAAAAGCAATGAGATCACCTAAAAAAACCTCACAAAGGTAAAAAAAATTACGCCAAGAATATAAAAAAATCCCAACTTGTACGCAAAAAAAGTTTATTATTTATCTTTAAAAAATAACTTTTAAAAAAATTTTTCCTTGAAAAATAATTTTCATACAAAATAAAAAACTAAAAAATGATTTTCCTCTAAAAAATAAAAACCTTTAAAAAATCAAAAATCAAAACTAAATATGAAATCAAGTTAACTAGCCAAGTACATAGAAGCAGTTCAGTTTGTAGGAGTTTGTAAGTATTTGTATGTCACTTTAATTTTTATCCTTTTCGTTTCAAGCCTATCTGGAAAACCTTATGATTAATTTCAAAACAAGTCGATCAGTTTGGCACGGGGCACTTTTAAACTCGAAATTGGTGATCGATGTGATCGACGTTATTGCAGTAAGGGTTAAGTAGTTTTATGATGTCCTATTTGTAATAAAATCCGCAATATAATTGTGCTATCTTATATATTATATATAATATTTATTTGGGGGGGGGGGGACATAAAAGCGTAATTTTATTTTAAAAAATGCATTTTAATTTTCTCGAGAAATCTATAATATTTCTATAAATGCAAGACTGATTTTATCAAACAAATACTATTTTAAATTACGAACTCTTACAAACTGAACTGCTTCTATGTACTTGGCTAGTTAACTTGATTTCATATTTAGTTTTGATTTTTGATTTTTTAGAGGTTTTTATTTTTTAGAGGAAACTCACTTTTTAGTTTTTTATTTTGTATGAAAATTATTTTTCAAGGAAAAATTTTTTTAAAAGTTATTTTTTAGGGATAAATAATAAACTTTTTTTGCGTACAAGTTGGGATTTTTTAATATACTTGGCGTATTTTTTTTTACCTTTGTGAGGTTTTTTTAGGTGATATGTATGTATCGGGGAATAAGTCGACTGTATCATGTACACACACATGCAGGCAGGCACACGCGATCATATCAGTGCGCGCAGATACTCACAAGTAACACTAGGGAAGTGTCATACGGCGATTTTCCTGAAACTTGGCATACAAGTAGTACATGGAAAACTATTAGACACGTATATTGATATATCGGCCCGAAAGCCGTTTGAAGGGTAGAAATCACCCTTATCTATTTTGGGGGTAGGTTGACTATTTTACGTATTATTTTTACGATTGTTGCGAAATCAGGTAACTAAGGGTTTTTGGGGTCGCTGATAACGAATCTGAAGTCCGTTTTTAAGAATTCAAAATGGCGGATCCAATATGGCGGTCGCATTTTTTCAAAAGTTTTACACCCTGTCAAAAAGTGCGAAAATTGCAAAAAAGTAAGAAATGAGCATAACTTTGAGGCGAATTTGTA
Source organism: Formica selysi (assembly GCA_009859135.1). Taxonomy (NCBI): domain Eukaryota; kingdom Metazoa; phylum Arthropoda; class Insecta; order Hymenoptera; family Formicidae; genus Formica; species Formica selysi. The sequence goes on along the minus strand of WHNR01000089.1, from coordinate 188,301 downwards.
GCAAAAAGGTCCTAATCGAGAACTACCCCTAACAGTAACGAAACATTGGCCAGAAAAAAGATGCCTCAATCTCGCTTGCAAATTATAATCGCAGATATGAAAATAATAAATAAAATATTTTGGTTGCGTTCTCACGAAAATGGGCGATGGAGGAGCCCTTTCTATATTATAAATATCCAAAATATTGTAACAATCATAAAATTTTGTTGCAATGTTTTGCAGACAGAGTATTTATGTGTTTGCATTTATAAATATTTATATTAATATTTATATAAATGTAAATTTTAATATGTACATACTTATGTCATAAGAATATATAAACATTCACATTTATAGTGAAGAAGTTTATATATTACTCATTAGTCCTCAAGAGATAGTTAGGGCATGTGCTCGAAGGGAAAGGCACGGATAGTTGGTGCAGAGAGGAAGGAATCGGAGTGGAGGAAAGGAGCAGGAAGAGCAAAAAGGGTGGAACAGATGGGAGTAAGGGGAACAAGGTGGAAGGATGATTATAGAAGAAAGAAGGACACAAAGACGTTTGGCAGATTGAAGGTTAGGAGGAAGAAAAAGAGAGAGAGAGAAGATGGATAGAAGGAGAAAGGCTGAGAGTGAAGAGGAAGGATGACAGAAGATGGAGAGGTCGATAAGAAAGAGGAGAATTAGATAAGATAGGGCATAAAGGAACGAGGAGAGTTGAATGGAAAATCCGAGAGGTGGCGCCGAATGTAGGTAAGGAACTAGGATCGAGCACATGTGGAATCAGTGGATATCGATATCGAAACGGATAGTAAGAATAGAATACATAGCAAGTGAAAAGAAGGAAAGACAAAGGTGTGACAGAAGCGAAAAAGGTGAAAAGAGACTGGCAGGAGGCAGAAGGACAAGAGAGGAAGGGAAAAGAAGAGAAGGGGAGTGTGACAGGGAAAAGAGACGAAGGAAGTAGAGGGTGGAAGAGGAGACAGGTTAAGCGCAGAAAGTCGGTAGAAATAAGAGTGTGAGTGAGAAGAGGAGGTGAGAAGGAGAAAGAAGGAAAGAAGAAAGAGGAGGAAGGAAGAGAAAGAAGGTGAACAGGGAGAAGTGGATGAAAGAATTGGTGGAGGAGGTAAGGGGAATAAGGAGGGAATTAAAGCTATGGAGAGAAAAGAGAGAGGGAGGAAGGAAAGAAGAGAATAGAAGGTCAACAACGTCATCGGAGAAGCAAAGAGAAGAAAAGTGGAAGGGGAAGAGAGAGGATAATAAGGGACAGAACAAGAAGGAAGGGAAAGGAGACAAGGACACGGAAGAAGATAGTGAGACGGAGAGAGAGGAGAGAAGGGAGGAGAGGAGAAAGAAGGACGAGGGGAAGAGGAAGGGGGAAGGAAAAAAGAAAATGAGAGACAGGGAGGAACTGAGGGGAGAAGAGAAAGTAGAAAGTGAGGTAAGAGAGGAAGCGGGTGGAAGAGAGGAAAAGGAGATAATAAATGTAAGCAAATAAAAAGGCAATATGAGCCACACGTATCACGTTGAGAGATTTATTAATTGTGTGAAGGCAATTGACAAATTTCATATCAAAACGGTTAAAAAGTGATACTAAATAACATATGATAATAAAGCGAACGTTTCGGCCCTTTTTTTGTGGCCATCTTCAGCGCAATTAACATAATATATACAAGAATAAATAAATACATTAAAAAAAAAATAAATAAATAAATATATATGTATAAAAAATATCGCAGTCAATGATTAAAAATTAAATTGTAAACGCACGGAATCGATCGAACAGGCATCCCGGGATGACGAACTCCCCGGGTGATAGGCCAGGAAGTTCACATCGTAAGATGTTGTGAAGGAAAAGGAGATAGTAGGGGAGGAGGAGTGGAGTAAGATAGAAAAGGTAAGAAAGAGGAAGCAAGAGAAAAAGACCAGGACGGAGGAGAGGGATATAGAAGAAGGAAGAAGAGAGGAGAGGGAGACAAGGAGAGGACCTGAAAAGAAAGAGGAAGACGAGAGGAGAGGTCGAATCGGAGGAATCAACAGGGATCTGGAGAAAGAGAGGCAGGAGGGCAGGGGGAGAAGAGAGAGTGAGGAGCGAGAGAGAAGAAAGAAAAGAAGAAGAAATATGGAGAGGAGTCAAAGGAGAAGAGCCAGATGAGAGAAGGAAGGAAGTAGAGGGAATGATGGAGGAAGTGCTAGGAAGGAAGGCAAAAATAAGGGGGCTGGAGGAGAGAGTAAGAGAGGAGGGAAGAAAGGTTTTGATTGTGGAGATGGAGGATGAGGAAGAAAGAGAGGAACTATTGGGGAAGGAGTATGAGATTAGGAAAACGTGGGGAGTCGGAATAGATGAGGACTTGACGATGGAAGAGAGGAAGCTGACAATGAGATGGAAGATGGTAGAGAAGGCAAAGGAGGAAAGAAGAAAGGGAAGGAGTGCGGTAGTGAGTAATAGGAAGTTATGGGTAGATGGTAGCGAATGGGAGTGGGATGAGGAAAAAAAGGTATGGTGGGAGAAGAAAGGAAGGTAAAATTATGTGAGTTAGAAGATACAGACTGTAGAAAGTAGGTGGGTGAGGCTGAGAGTTGTATGGAAAATTGTAACCCCTTTGGGGAATCAATAAAGAACATTATCTATCTACTGCATAAATTGTAACCCAGCAAACCAAGATATGATTGTTATACATATAACATGTACATAATAAGTGCACATGTTACATCTATGTTATATAGCAGATATATTCGATGTTTGCTGGGTATATGTATCATATATATATATATATATATATATATATATATATATATATATATATATGTATATATAGGGTGTCCCGCATCGTGATGTCCACACTGAAACTGTGTATTCTTTTTGTCATTCTAAGTCAAAAAGTCTTAATACACATATGCCCTAAAGTCGATTGTTTCAAAGTTATAGCGAAAAAACAAAATTGCATAAAATAAGAACAATATTATTTATTAAAGATAATATTATTTATTAATAATTAAACAATAATTAAACGATAATTAAACAATAATTTACTTTCTAAACTACTTTATAAATTGTTCAAAGTGACCACCATTTTGGTCTACACACACTTCTGTTCTTTGAATTATTGATGTTGTAGAACGCAAAAGAAGTTCCGCATCGTTATTGCTAACGTTGTCGGTCTCATGCGACATATGATTCCAAAATTAGACGCTGTCAACATTTCGTGTCTCAATGAATGCCACAAATCCGATTCATTTTGCTCCATTGTATCACGTTCAATTTGTCTCCAATTTTGACCATTTTCAAACAACTTTTCCAAATGATTTTCCCGAAATTGCTCAAAAACATCGGGTGGAAGATCTGGTTTTTGTGATTGCGGGCCGTAATGACAATCTGTTCCCGATTCCCGTTTAAATTTCTTTTGCCTTCCATTCATTTCTCGAGATTCTCTGGTTCTTGCAACTTTTGCTTGTCGTCGCTTTTCCAGAGTCTCGACAATGGGAGGAACATTTTTACATATTCTTTTATGCACTTGCGTGAGAACTTGTTGCGTATTATATTGCACAACTGCCCCCGCAATTCTAGCATTGTGGGAGCCTCGGTTACCAAAATTGATGCGCTTTCCACCAATTTCTTTGCAGATTATCGAGTTGAACGATTCTGCAGGATTGTTGGTGAATTTCAGCAACAAGCTGTCGGAATAAGCGCTTAAATATATGATAGCACTCTCTACTTTTTGGTAAAGACCGTGCAACTTGAGATATGGTACATAATTTTTCTTTATTTCATCACGGTCGCATATACGACCGCGTTCGTTACATCGTTTATGTTCACCAAATATATGGCTAGGAATATTTAAGATATCTTTTTGTAATTCCATTGCCTTATAATGGTCAGGTTGCTCTTCTTCTCTTTGCAAATCGATTGCTTTTATCACCTCTTTTCGTATTTTCAAAATGTTGCTTTTTACAACATTTCGTAGCTGCACGAAACCACGCTTTCTTTGTATTTTTGGTTGAGTTGTCTCTGCTACATCCCTCAACTTTTTGCATAGATTGCAAAGCAAATGATTCGTACATTCAATTTTTTTCACGGTTATCATTTGTTCGTGATATGGTCTAGTATCAACGATGGTCTGATATACGCTACTATCACCATCGGCAATAACCGTTCTATAAATCATTCCATGCATTTCCAGGCTACTTTTAAAGCCTTCTGCAATGGCGTCGCTCTCCATACTTGTGGAGCTTGCGTTACGATCGAAATTTTTGTAGCATTTATGATCTCTTGGTTCGATTCTGTTTTGTTCCGCTATATCACATATCGTGTAAAATTTATTACGGATTCCGACGAATAGAATCTTTTTTGTGCGGTAACCAAGTATGGCACCAACACCGGAAAGAGAATCGTAGGCGTTGCCGTACGATCTCTTCATCCAACTACCATCCGCTACAACAGTTATGTACGGAATACCGTTTATAATTTCTTTTCTTTCGAGAGCGAGTTGCTTTTCAACTTCGCCAGTCATTTTCATATTTTCCACGGCTGTTTTCTCAAAATCATTGATTACATTTTCTAGATATTTGATGTAAGTTTTATCGGACATACATGGAATATTCATGGCTGCACACAGCTCTTCCAGCTGGGCAAAGCCGATTCCAACTGTAACAGTTCCTGCTACAACAACCGTATTAACGTCCAATGTTTCTGGCTCTGTGCGTTCTGACCAGATGTTTGCTTCATAATTGCACATTTGGCACTTGAAGAACAACTGCGTCATTAACCCACGGCGACGAGAATTAATGAGTTTCCAATCTTTAAATCGGCACTCTATCCCTCGCGCATGATTATCGTATGTTCTGTGGATTTCATTCCACAGAAGAGCAATGTCGACAATGCGACGGCCTTCAGGCATGCTTTCCTGGATACGATTTGTATCCAGAAGGCCATTTTCGATAACAAAATTATTGTTATCTTCGCAAAGTTCTACATTTTCTACATAACACATACCTGTATTTGAAGTTGACTCCAGGCACTGCATTGTTTGCATACTAACTTTGGAATCCATCGTATCGGGAAGTGATTCCACCGATTTCTGGTACTCGATGGATTCGTTATTAGTACCCTTAGCAATACTAGTGTCCCTGGAGTCATTTGCCTCCTGGCTTTCTATAAAATTAAATAATAATTAAAGTTTAGTTAATAGAATTTTAATAGACTAATAGATAAAGAAATTAAAGTTAATTATTATAAATAAATATAGATTTATTTATCAATCGTTTTATTTAACTGTTTCTTTTATATCAGGATTTCAATTTAAAAAACTTTTAATTACACAAATTCTCTGAAATTTAAAAGAATGTTATAATAAATGAAAGTAAATGTAAAATAATTATGTTTCATAATTATTTAGAGGGGATTTTATAATCAAGTTTCTGGAAATTTAGTTTCTTTAATACAAATGTAAATAAACAAATTTTATTTGCTTATTATATTTAAATTATTTTCCGTAATTAATTTATATATATATATATATATATATATATATATATATATATATATATGCGTTTGTGTGTGTGTAATAAGATCAATAAAATTAAATATATCTATATACATAGTATCCCACCAAAAATGGCCATCCTCTTTTATCTTATAAATTACAGGAGATAAATCATACCAAATATTTATCAAATTTATGCTTTAAAGCGAATTCCATTGTGAGCATAATGGTTGTTAACAAAAACTATAACGAACGGAAAAGTATGCATAATTTTTTTATAAGAATATAAATATTTCGATATAATAAAAGTTGTAGTACTGTTTAAGACAAATACAATCCTGTATGATGAATATTTTACGTATTATACGAGTGTGCCCGAATCAGCTGATTGTGAGCTGAAGACCGTTCGGTGAGGCGCGGTGCGCGCGGTAAGACGAGCGAGAATCGAACAAGTGTAAACACGGCAGGTCGGAACCTCAAGCCGCTGCACTGATTTCCTATGAATTCTATTTACAGAATAACGGTGCCAGTATTTCGAAATATATTGATATGCTTCTCTATGCTAAATTAATATAATGTATACGAGTTTTATCAATTTGAAATCTCGCAGGTGACGTATACCTTTTTACTTTCGATTGCACGATATGGCCAACTTCTGACTCTCATCATTATTATGATCAAACGACAACATGATTATACGTCAATCTGTAATGCACGAATCACAAATTGACTATATCGTGGGGCCGAAAGCGAAAAAGTAGATGTCGCCCACAAAATTTCAAGCCCATAAAACTCGTATAATATGTAAAAAATTTACATCGTGCAGCATTGTATTTATCTCAAACAGTACTACAACTTTTATTATATCGAAATATTCATATTATTATAAAAAAATTATGCATACCTTTCCGTTCGTTATAGCTTTTGTTAATAACCACTATGCTCACAATAGAATTCGGTTTAAACTATTTAATTTCATATATATTTGTTAGGATCTTCCTCTTTTAGTTTAAAATATAAAAGAAGTTGGCTACTTTTGGAACACCCTATATAAAATAAATTGTTCATGTAAAAAATTGTTTATATTATTTTTATCAAATAATTAAATTCTCGATATTTTGTTTTAAAATAACATTATTTTATCTTTAATTCTAAACTTCAATCAAATTTTAATTTAATCTAACAATTTAATTTTTTCTCCCCATATTAATTCATTTATTAAATAATTAATTTATTACAACGTATTTTTAATATAAATAAAAAATTGATATTTGTTTTTATATATCATATTCATATGACAATACACATATATAAATATTTTGAAAATGTAACATAAAAATGATATTTTAATAAATTTACAATTACTATTATATATACACAAACATATGCACACATATAGATAATATATAACACACATATAGTATGCTCGGATCAGAAAGAGATGGACAGAGAAGAATGGGCAGAGAGAAAGAGGATATGAGTGTAAGTGAGCAAGTGTCTATACAAGTGCCAAAAGTAAGAAAAAAAAAGGAAATAGTTGGATCTTTCTCCGTAGCAATACTTTATGCTCACTAATGTTTAGCGACTGATGTGAATTATTAATCGATATATCGTTGTACAGCCATTCCCTCGCTTACTCATTCCTATTCTCTCTCTCTCTCTCTCTCTCTCTCTCTCTCTCTCTCTCTCTCTCTCTCTCTTTCTTTTTTTTTGCCCATGTCTGTCCATTTCTTTATAACAAAAATACTATATGAGTACTAAATACTATGTGCATCATATACATATAATGTGTATGTTCATGTATATACAGTAATAATTCTAAATTCTATTTAAAGATTAATTTTATGTTACAATTTTTTTATACAAATGTCTTTATGTTGTTTTCTATTTAGGAATTGCTTTAAAGATATAATCAAAAAATAAAAAAAGAAATTTGAGATATTACATTTTTATATAATATTACATTATCATACTTATATTTTTGTGTAAACTGCACGGAAAAAAAATTCAATAATATCTAGCGACATATTAGTATATAGTATACATTAAAACAATTCCTTCTAGAATTATGGTATATAAATATACTAATCTTTTGACACTTATTCTTTTTAAAGAAAGTCTGCGGGCAAAGCGAGGCAAGCGTTTCTCATTACATTTTCGCCCCATTATATGAACACATTATAACTACACAAACACAACACTCGTTTTTTAAATTCAACGCGTTATAACGCGTTATAACGGTCGAGCACACTTCTGCGGTTATCTCTCATTACGCGTATGTACACAACACGCGCGACTGAGATTGAGACTGAGTACTGCCGCGCACTGATATTATCGCATGTGCCTGCCTGTGTGCGTGTGAATGGTACAGTCGACTTATTCCCCGATACGTACATACATACTTAGATACATGCATGCTACAAATATCGCGTAATAATAAAAACAAATGCGCATATATATATATATATATATATATAAAAAAAAATATATATATATATATATATACGTGAAAGATTATAGATAAAGGGAGGCGCGCGAGCGAGACTTCGGAACTCTTCGATATTTGTCATCTCGCTTGCTCCTTCATTTTTTCCCGCTTTCGCTTTTGTCGACTGTCCAGCATCGCGCGGATGTTTTTTCCTATCTACAATATATAAACATCTTATAAAATAAAAACTTTAATTTTAATTTTGTGTTATATCAATATAAAAATAATTATAATGGATTATTGAGATTCTTGCAATTAAATTGACACTAAATACGACATAAATGGGTTTATTTTTACTCAATTATGTAATTAAAATTATGATTACTTATTTCATACTGATAAAATGCAAAATGAAAGTTTCAGTTTTTATTTTATAAGAAGTTTATATATTGTAGATAAGGAAAAATGCCCGCGCAATGCTGGAGAGTCGACAAAAGCGAAAGCGAGAAAGAATGAAGGAGCAAGCGAGATGACAAATATCGAAGGGTTACGAAGTCTCGCTCGCGCGGCTCCCTTTATCTATAATCTTTCACGTATATACAGGGTGTCCGACATGTAAGTAGCCAAACGAAAGGTGGAAGTAGATTGGATCAAACTGAGTCGAAAAGTCCTGAATTTTTTTTTATAACGCTTAATAAAGGAGTTATTATTGAGTAAAGTCTTGCCAATCAGCGCCGATCTTTAGCCGGCGCACGTCAGTGAGCCGCGCGCCGTGAAGTGTGCGCTATCGCATACTACCAGGCGCGCGGCTCACCGACGTGCGCCCGGCTAAAGATCGGCGCTGATTGGCCAGACTTTACTCAATAATAACTCCTTTATTAAGCGTTATAAAAAAAAATGGTTCAGGACTTTTCGACTCAGTTTGATCCAATCTACTTCCACCTTTCGTTTGGCTACTTACATGTCGGACAACCTGTATATATATATATATGTCATCTTACTAAAGAAAATCAGATGTCTGTATTTCGCATTTTATATATCCGAAAATAATTTTAATGCATTAATTACATTATTGTGATTAAAATGACACGTCGTAAAATATTAATAAATAATATTTTCATGTATCGAATTAATTATAACCAATATAAAAATAATTTTTTTGTTCGGTTACAGAATATTCGTTTATAAAGATGCGCATTTGTTTTTATTATTACGCGATATTTGTAGCATGCATGTATCTAAGTATATATGTACGTATCGGGGAATAAGTCGACTGTAAACTGTAGGAAAGATGCCCGCGCGATGCTGGAGAGCCGACAAAAGCGAGAGCGAGGAAGAATAAAGGAGCAAGCGAGATGACAAATATCGAAGAGTTTCGGTCGCGAGATTTGCTTCATCTGTCATCTTTCACATTTATATGTCATCTTACTATAGAAAATAAAATTTCTGTATTTTGTATTTTATATATCTGAAAATAATTGTAGTGGATTAATAACATTTCAGTGAGTAAAACATTTTGACATCAAGCACGGCATAAATCGGATTATTTTTACTGAAATCATAATTTTAATTACATAATTGATTAAAAATTATCATTCTTCTGGGATCATAGTGTTTCATGCCATTTTCATCGGCAAAATTTTATTAATGTATTACAATTATTTTGGACATGTAAAATGAGAAAATAATAATTTTAAAATATTTTGGGCAGGTCACATCCGATATAAGACTTTCAAATTTTCACTGGGAAGACAGGAAATCTTTTACACAAGCCGTAAAGTTTCTGTGATACTAATAGATGATTTATATACATATTTGATGCATATTTATGTACATATGTAAGTATAACATAAATGACAGTATTGATACAATAAAGATCGGTACGATTAATAGTCGCACGTGGTAAGTGCAGGCTTGTTTGTTACCGCATAGACTCGGGTTCGAACCCGAGTAAGAAACACGGCGTTTTTAAGAAAAGCAACCTTCCCTTCCCCTCCCATGTTCAGTCACGATACGTGCCTGTATCGCCTGCACCATCCGGATACGTGTCTGCGCTGTATGCGCAGGTTATCCTTCTGCAATTTTTATTTTAGAAAGAAAATGTAGAAAAGTTAATTATCAAATAAAATACGGACCTAATTTTGTTAGTAATAAATTGTAACGGTTCACCTTTCCCGTACGCCGCGGATCAAGGCTCGCCGGTGCCAGGATTCGGGAGAAGGGGGAAACTCCAACTTACTTACCTCGGTATAAGTGGTTGAGAAACAATTAGGTTTATTCAAGCAAATATTATAAAAGATATTTAACACTGAAAGCTAGGCGCGATGCAACATGCGGGAACGGTGCGTACAGAGTTTCGCGCGTGAGCGGTTGTTATTCACAATGCGACATGCAAGCACGGTGCGTACAGAGTTTCGCGCGTGGTTGGTGCGCGTGGAGCTCGGGAAGCGAGCGTGGCTCAAGCGGCCGTGTTCTGCAATCGCGGTGTTCGCATGCATATAAACTATGATTATTCTTTGTGGTATGGTACAGATCTTAAACACTACGGGGTGTCGCGTGGCCTTCAACGTAATTCCAACTGCCTGACTGCCTTATCCTTAAAAGAACGGGGCGTCGGCGTTCTCGGCGTTCTATCCTTAAAAGGACTGACGCTCCTTAGTAGTCTGAAGGCCGTGTGTGAAGGTGGAATCGGCGCGACACTGGCGGGAATCCTAATGTCTAATTAACTCTACAGTTAGAATGCGCGGTATATACAGTGCGGTCTTACAATACGAACAGGTCGCGGTATATACAATGCGGTCTTACAATATGAACAGGTCGCGGTATATACAACGGTGCTAGAGTCTATCAGGACGCGGAGACCGAAGCGGTCTTACTGGTTGCGGTATATGTACAACGGTCTTACAATAGAGCAGGTCGCGGTATATGTATAAAGCGGTATTACAGTTTAACAGGTCGCGGTATATATACGGAAAGATACACGGAGACCAAAGTGATCTTACGGTGGAAACGGTCGCGGTATATACAAACGGCCGTCCAGGTTGAACGGTGCGCGGATCGCGGTACGGTCTTATGAACTAAGAGTGCGCCGTCCCATCCAGCAACCGGGAAGCCCGGCATAACCACGGGTAGCCCGTGACCTGGTTTAACGCGAAGGATCGAGAATGCGCCGTCCCAGCAACCGGGAAGCCCGGCATAACCACGGGTAGCCCGTGACCTGGTTTAACGCGGGGTAGGATGCGCCGTCCCAGCAACCGGGAAGCCCGGCATAACCACGGGTAGCCCGTGACCTGGTGTAACGCTAGATATCAGGGTGCGCCGTCCCAGCAACCGGGTAACCCGGCGTAACTACGGGTAGCCCGTAGCCTGGTGTAACGCGGTATAGGTTTCGGATCAGGAGTTGTACTAGGTAGGACTCGGGATCGGGAACTGGTTACGTTACGCTTGTCGGAGCGCCTTATATACCGGCGGCCGGCCTCCCACTCGCGCGATTCAACGTGTGGTGGGGTGGTCCCTACGGTGGGGCCGCGACACGGGTTGGGAGCTTAGGGACGCCATAAGCGCCGAGCCTCGGAAAGCGCGCGGTGGATCGGCCCGCTAGGCCGTTAGTAACGGTATCGTTACAAAATGCTAATAAAATGTATATATATATATACATCTTTACTTTCATAAAAAGTTTATCATTTTTGGTTTATATCGATATGTGTAAAAGGAAAATGCAATAATTAATTGACCAATTGAATGTCGAACTTCTCTTATTACCTGTAACATGCTGATATGCTAACGTGTGTGTATGCATATATTTTCATCTAAAGTTAGCAACTTTATATATATGCACATATATATAAAGTGATTATTATAGTGATTAATTAATTATTGTATTTTTGTTTTACACATGTCCAAATTAATAAAAAGTGAACTTTATCTAAAGATGAAAGTATGCATATATATCTTATTAATAATTTATTATTTACAAAATTGGTATTGAAGTTTGGTAATTTATCAATTATGTAATTATTGTATATGTTCTTTTTATTATTCGAAAAAGTAATACATAATATTATTAGCAATTAAAAATAAACCGGTATAATGAAAATTATAGGTACATAGTACAATTTCATAATTTGCATATATATATATCATTCTTTTTCAAATAATAAAAAGAACATATACAATAATTACATAATTGATAAATTACCAAACTTCAATACCAATTTTGTAAATAATAAATTATTAATAAGATATATATGCATACTTTCATCTTTAGATAAAGTTCACTTTTTATTAATTTGGACATGTGTAAAACAAAAATACAATAATTAATTAATCACTATAATAATCACTTTATATATATGTGCATATATATAAAGTTGCTAACTTTAGATGAAAATATATGCATACACACACGTTAGCATATCAGCATGTTACAGGTAATAAGAGAAGTTCGACATTCAATTGGTCAATTAATTATTGCATTTTCCTTTTACACATATCGATATAAACCAAAAATGTTAAACTTTTTATGAAAGTAAATGTTCAGGAAATATCGCTCCCTTTACTCAATCTTTGCACCGGCATCTCACTTACTCTAGTCCTTCTCTCTAGCATTCTCTCTCTCTTCCTCTTTCCTCTTGTACGCGGCCGTGACCCAATCCCGCAGCCGTCCTATCAATCTAACTAGTCTCGCGCAATGTTATCACCCAATCATAAGCACGCTCTCAGGACCTTATCCGCGCTCCTGCGTCGATATCGACCCTTCCGGAAATCCTCGATCATTCCGTGAGTACCGGTCTATCGTGACGCACGTTGCCTTTAGAACAGTTTTCGCTCTCTGAATATTCGGTTTAGATTCTCGTGGCTCTGCTCAAGTGAACTCTAATTCGGTTGTCTCAAACGGTCATTATCATCTCCCGGAAATTAACAGCATCAAATTAAAGAATCATACACGCGTGAGTTGTGCGCTATCCCTTCTCGGGACACCGGGGACTTGTACGCAGTTATCTTGCGAAGCACGCGGTACGTTGTAAATCGAAGTAATATTCTCTTGCAACCTCTCTCTAATTCCTCGGCGGATTTCGCAGTCGTTCTCAATTACAAACTATAAAGATCCTAGAATTAAGATTTAGTGTAATTACTAGAATAAAGCGAGATCTCATCGCCAGAATAATTGTGAAGTGCGGCTCATATTTTTTGTGTGTGTGTGTATCATTGACTGTTCGGCCCGACACCCCCGAAACCAGACATTCCTCGGGTCTTTATTAAACATTTTTTGGTCCTTCGAGCCGGATCGGTGGGTGCGGTAACGAACATCTCAAGGTGAACTCTGTTTGCGGATTTGGAAAATCGTGTGTGCTTCCACATGCTACCGGCGAAAGTTCGAGAACGATCCTCTTCGTGCGTGTTCGGCGACGCTCGGACGGACTCAGGCGCTCGGCAAGCGATCGTCGCTGCCCGTAGTGCGCTCTCACTCTCTCTCTCTGTGACATCCGTCGCGCTCGGTGACTCGTGCGTGTCCGGCGACGCCCGGACGGATTCGGGTGCTCGGCAAGCGATCGTCGCCTCCCGTAGTGCACTCTCACTCTCTCTCTCTCTCTGACATCCGTCTCGCTCGGTTACTTGTGCGTGTTCGGCGACGCTCGGACGGACTCGGGCGCTCGGCAAGCGATCGTCGCCGCCCGTAGTGCGCCCTCTCTCTCTCTCTGTGACATCCGTCGCGCTCAGTGACTCGTGCGTGTCCGGCGACGCCCGGACGGATTCGGGTGCTCGGCAAGCGATCGTCGCCTCCCGTAGTGCGCTCTCACTCTCTCTCTGTGACATCCGTCGCGCTCGGTTACTCGTGCGTGTTCGGCGACGCCCGGACGGATTCGGGCGCTCGACAACGGATCCTCGCTACGTATACGGCGTTCTCTCTCGCTCCTTTGACAGTCTTCGGCCATTTTGTGAATGTACGACGACCGGTCACCGGTCTCTATAATCGTTAGCGCCTTCTCTTTCACTCGGACATTGTGAGCTCGTGCGCGGTATATGGACCTCTCTCTCGCATTTTTCGGATATTCTCATCGTCTGTCGGAACTTCTCTTTCTCTCTTGTGGGTCACTTCGAGTGGTATTCTCAGCGGTAACGGCGATTTCAGCCATCATCATGTCCAACCTCGAAGCGAAAATCTCTCTTCAAATGAATCGGCACACTTACATCAAGTCGGTGGCTCTCGAGTGTAAGGAACCGACCTTCCCCACTCTTCAACTCCAAATGCTCAAGGTGAAACTCGACCTCATCGATAACAACTGGCAAAAGTTTGAAGCCACTCACGAACGGATGGCGGAATCCAAAGCGGAGCTCCTCCTGGATCACGATTATTTCAAGAAAAGGGTATATGATCAATGTCTTCTATATTATGCCGACGCCAAAGCCGCATTACTCATGCAGATTGAAGAGAAGGAACGGACTCACCCTCTGTCGGGCTCACAGCTAGCCAACCTCTCAATTGGCGGGCAGACATCAGCGCGACGTCATCTTCCGGAGATCACTCTTCCACAATTCTCCGGTGACTTCTCAGCGTGGAGGCCCTTTCATGATCTCTTCTCCTCCTTGGTTGGACGGAATGCGGAGATATCAAACGTGGAGAAAATGCACTACCTCCGGACTAGTCTCTTGGGCGAAGCCGCTCAGCTAATCTCCAATTTGCCGGTTTCTGAGGACGCGTTCGCGTCAGCCTGGGACCTTCTCATTAATCGGTATGAAAATAAGCGACTTCTCATTTCGGCTCAGGTGGATCGATTATTCCGCACCAAGACCATCTCACAGCGGTCGGCCAAGGAGCTCAACTCTCTTCTCAACACCACAACGGAAGCGCTCAATGCCTTGGAGTCTCTCGGAGCTCCTGTTCAACACTGGGATCATCTCTTGGTCCACCTCATCGTCCAGCGACTCGACCCAAGCACTCGAGAGGCCTGGGAAGTCAAGCTTGGCTCCACCACGGACCCCCCTTCATACAAGGACATTCGCACATTTCTCACTGGGCGCGCCCGAGCCATGGAGAGTATGGAGTTCGGAACCTCGAGCTCCTCTCCAGCACCAAGACCAGCTCCCTCGCCACTACGACAGACCATCAAGACATCGGCGGCCACCGCTCATGTGGCCATCTCACCCCCCTCTGGGATCTCGGAAACTTCCGAATGTGCACTGTGCTCTGGCTCTCATTACATTGTCTCTTGCCCTCGTTTCAGAGATATGTCTGCTCATCTACGGCGAAACATCGTAATCGATAAGCGCCTCTGCTTTAATTGCTTGGGCAGGCATAACGCAGTCGCCTGTCAAAATCTGAAGAGGTGCAGAGAATGCGGCAACAAGCATCACACGATGATACACATGGACAGTCAACCGCCCCCACGGTCAACGATGCAAGATAAGGCGACACCATCAACCACGGCTACGCAGACATCGGCGCCGGCCTCACCATTCAAGAGCACCAGCACATCGGCTTCAGAGTGACTCTCGCACTCGGTCCTTTCTCAATCTCACTCGGTAATTCTCACTCGCCCGGCAATTTTACTCGCTACTTGTTGCGCTACCATCAGATCACCTTGCGGCTCTCCTCACTCGGTAAGGATGCTCATCGATCCCGGGTCTGAACTCACCTTTGCTTCCGGGCAACTCATCTCAACTCTCCAGATACCTCGACGGCACGCCTCTATCCCTATCATCGGTATTGCAGGATCTCAGTCGGAGCGAACTCGGGGTGTCGTTCCGCTCACCCTTCACTCAGTTTACTCTTCGCAATCCATCAACGTTACTGCCTACATCCTCAAGAATCTAACAACATCACTCCCGTCCATAGCGACAGCAGAATATAGTTGGCCTCACCTTCGCGGGCTCCAGCTGGCGGATCCAAATTTCCTCACCCCCGGACCTATAGACTTGATCCTCGGTGCTGACTCCTACGGGCTGTTCATCCAGCCCGACATCATCAAAAGGTCTGAGGAGGAACCCATCGCTCAACGTACTATTTTTGGATGGATTGTTCTCGGCCCGACCTCGGCACATACTGCCTCAGTTCATAGTTCTCATCATGTCGCAGTGGATCATGAGCTTCACGACCTCCTCACGAAGTTCTGGATACAAGAAGAGGTCCCTTCTTCCTCCACCACTCAGCTCAACCCTGACGAAGAGGAGTGTGAAACTCAATTCAAGGCCACGCATTCACGAGATCGTGCGGGGCGTTATGTCGTACGGCTCCCTCTCAAATTACAGGCAAGTCAATTAGGGGAGTCACGGTCAACTGCCCAACGTTGCTTGCAGCGGACACTACGGCGCCTCTCAATGGACTCTATCTATCATAATCTGTACTCATCATTCATTCTGGAGTACGAAGAGCTCCAGCACATGGTCAGGGTTCCCCCTTCCTCTCCAGAGCCATCACCGGTGTTCTACCTCCCTCACCATGGAGTTCTCAAGGATGACAGCATTACCACAAAACTACGAGTGGTGTTTAACGGATCCAGCCTCACCAATACGGGATCTTCTCTCAACGATATTCTGCACACGGGTGCAAAGCTCCAAGCAGACATCTCAGATATCTTACTCTGGGTGCGATGACACCGGTACATCTTTATCACTGATATCACCAAAATGTTCCGCCAAATTCAAGTTCATCCGGACGATTGGGATCTCCAACGGATCCTCTGGGTAGATGATCAGCTCAACATCATTCCGTACCAACTCACGACGGTCACATATGGCACCCGATCAGCTCCCTTCTTGGCTGTTCGCGTCCTCCTCCAACTAGTTGAAGACGAAGGTAGGAACTACCCCCTGGCGGTCTCTCCTCTTCTCAAGGGCAGGTATGTTGACGACATCTGCGGAGGTGCCGATACTCTCTCGGAGCTGACTTCCATCGCTCACCAACTAGTGAACCTCTGCAAGGCGGGCGGCTTTCCTCTGGCGAAGTGGCAGAGCAATCATCCGGAACTACTCCAGGCTCTTCCTACGGACATCACCGCCGCGACGCCGCACTCGTTTGATGACGCTCAAGGCAAAATTTTGGGACTCACATGGCATCCTCACTCTGATCAGTTCGTCTTCTCGTGCAAGGCCTCCAACCGGACCGTTATCACCAAACGGACTATACTCTCAGAAGTAGCGCAAATATTTGATCCTCTGGGATTCCTATCTCCGGTAATCATCAGAGCTAAGATGCTCATCCAGGAACTGTGGCTAGAAAAGGTCGGCTGGGATGACTGCCTCTCGCCGCAACTTCGACATCGGTGGACGCACTTACGTTCAGAGCTGTCTGACCTGACTTCCATCACGATTCCTCGGTGGCTGTCTCTCACGCCGTCAACCATGGTCGAGCTTCATGGATTCTCGGATGCTTCGCAACTCGCCATGGCGGCTGCGGTTTATATCAAGGTCATTTCTCATCCAACGGAGCCAATCATCACGCTAGTGTGCGCCAAAACCAAGGTCGCACCTCTCAAAAGGCTCACCATTCCCCGACTGGAACTCACGGCAGCGGTTCTACTCTCTCGTCTCATCAGCTATGTTCAACGAACACTAGAACTCGCGGAGATACCAATCTACTTGTGGACGGACTCTTCGGTATCGCTCACCTGGATAAACAGTCATCCCTCTCGTTGGAAAGACTTCGTTCGTAATCGAGTGGCGGCAATTCAAGAACGCGTACCTCAAGGCCATTGGCGGTTTATTCCCGGCAAGGAGAACCCAGCCGACTGTGCTTCTCGCGGCCTCTCTTCCGCTCAACTCTCTCGGCATCATCTTTGGTGGAACGGTCCCTCATGGTTAGCACAGCCTCCTCAACATTGGCCAAGCATGGCATCTCAGCCGGATTCGGCGGCGACTCTAGAGGAACGGCCCGGTCTTCTTCTCACCTCCTCAACGGCAAAGCAACACCACCTCTGGGAACTCCTCTATCGTTACTCATCACTCATACGGCTTCTTCGGATCACTGCTCTCTGTCAACGGTGTTGCGCGATCCTCAAAGGTATACCACAGTCCTCTCTGGCCACCCCACTCACACCTGCAGACCTCGAAAGTTCACGACTATATTGGATCCGGTCTGTCCAATTGGCTTACTTCTCATCTGAACTGACAATAATCTCAAACGGAGCACACTTGTCAAGGTCTCATCCTCTCGCCAAGTTTACGGCCTTCATCGATCATTCGGGCATCCTCAGAGTCGGAGGCCGACTCAGGCAGTCTCAATTGGACCCTGAATGCAAGCACCCAGCCATCTTGCCACGGGATTCATATCTGTCTCAACTCATTATATCGGACGCTCATCTAAGGACTCTTCACGGCGGAACTCAGGTAACCTTGACATATCTTCGCCAGGCTTACTGGATCGTTGGTGGCCGAGCCCCAGTAAGATCTCACATTCTCCGCTGCGTTCGGTGTGCTCGACAACGTGGCGTAAGGGCACAGCAACTCATGGGTCAACTGCCATCATCTCGCATTTCGCCATCTCGTCCTTTCCTCAACACAGGGGTTGATTACGCCGGCCCTCTCACTCTCAAAACTTTGCGAGAACGAGGGGCTAAGTGTCACAAAGGCTGGTTAGCCATCTTTGTTTGCTTCTCAACGTCGGCGGTTCATCTGGAGGCAGTGACAGACTACTCTACAGAGGGGTTCATCGCAGCATATCGGCGGTTAACGGGACGGCGAGGTATCTGCCAAACTCTATTTAGCGACTGTGGAACCAATTTTCTTGGGGCAGATACATCTCTTAGGCGGTTATTCAACGCCGGATCAAAGGAATTCTCGGAACTCGCTCAGCTACTAACTCATGACGGCACCACTTGGGTCTTTAATCCCCCGGCAGCCCCCCACTTCGGCGGAAAATGGGAGGCCGCAGTCAAATCGGTCAAGCATCACCTACGACGGACTATAGGCGAGACTGCCCTAACCTATGAAGAACTTACAACTCTTCTGGTCCAAATCGTGGCAGTCCTCAACTCTAGACCATTGTGCCCACTGTCAGATGACCCGGAAGACCTGGCAGCCCTCACTCCCGGGCATTTCATCATCGGAGCAGCGCCAACAACAATTCCTGAGCCATCTCTCACCTCAGTGCCTCTCACAAGGCTGTCTCGGTGGCAGCTCATTCAGCAGCAACTCCAACACTTCTGGTCGCGTTGGTCAGCTGAATGTCTTCAACGTCAGCTTGCAATATCAAAATGGCATCATCCCTCCACGCAAATCAAGGTCGGCTCTCTCGTACTTCTCACGGATGAGAGATTCCCTCCATCAAAATGGCCTCTTGCTCGGGTCACACAACTTCATCTTGGTTCGGACGGTCTATGCAGAGTGGTCACCCTCAAGACGGCCACCACAGAACTCAAGCGGCCTATCACCAAGTTAGCAGTGCTTCCGATGACACCAGATCAACCCTCACTCACAAAGCAATCAACTACTGATCCGGCCTCACCATCATCAAGATCATAATTCTTCAACGCTGTTGTAGAAGGCGGGCGGAATGTTCAGGAAATATCGCTCCCTTTACTCAATCTTTGCACCGGCATCTCACTTACTCTAGTCCTTCTCTCTAGCATTCTCTCTCTCTTTCTCTTTCCTCTTGTACGCGGCCGTGACCCAATCCCGCAGCCGGTCCTATCAATCTAACTAGTCTCGCGCAATGTTATCACCCAATCATAAGCACGCTCTCAGAACCTTATCCGCGCTCCTGCGTCGATATCGACCCTTCCGGAAATCCTCGATCATTCCGTGAGTACCGGTCTATCGTGACGCACGTTGCCTTTAGAACAGTTTTCGCTCTCTGAATATTCGGTTTAGATTCTCGTGGCTCTGCTCAAGTGAACTCTAATTCGGTTGTCTCAAACGGTCATTATCATCTCCCGGAAATTAACAGCATCAAATTAAAGAATCATACACGCGTGAGTTGTGCGCTATCCCTTCTCGGGACACCGGGGACTTGTACGCAGTTATCTTGCGAAGCACGCGGTACGTTGTAAATCGAAGTAATATTCTCTTGCAACCTCTCTCTAATTCCTTGGCGGATTTCGCAGTCGTTCTCAATTACAAACTATAAAACTATTGCTAAAGATCCTAGAATTAAGATTTAGTGTAATTACTAGAATAAAGCGAGATCTCATCGCCAGAATAATTGTGAAGTGCGGCTCATATTTTTTGTGTGTGTGTGTATCATTGACTGTTCGGCCCGACACCCCCGAAACCAGACATTCCTCGGGTCTTTATTAAACAGTAAAGATGTATATATATATACATTGTAACTAGCCGTTTTCGCGAGGCGGGCGACGGATAACTCGGTCGGGATCCTGGGTTCGAGAAAGCGGTATCGGGACACGAATGCGATTTGATGTTTGGTAGAAATTGTATTTTATTGCATGTAAATATGTGGTGGTACAGCGTGAGTGTATGTATAGGTGTACGAGGTGTGTGAGTGTATGTGCGCGCGAGACGAGTAACGAGTGCGAGAACGGATAATGTATGTATGCGAGTACGTATAAAGTATAGATGCGAGTATGTACAATGTATGTGTGCGGTTACGCAATGTAGGTGTGCGAGTACGTATAATATCGGTATGCGAGTACGCGGGGTATGCGTGCGGGTACGTATAATGTCGGTGTGCGCGTACGGATAATGTATGTATGTGTGCGAGTACGTATAAAGTATAGATGCGAGTATGTACAATGTATGTGTGCGGTTACGCAAGGTGTGTGTGCGAGTACGTGTAATATCGGTCTGCGCGTATGTAGAAAGTCGGAGGGTGCATACAATGCACCGCGATCGTGCGCAGCGCGATTCGCGTTTTCGGGTGTTCGGTCGCGTATCGATTATTAATCGCGCAGCGTAAATCCGGCAGGAGCCGTTAGCTGTCGGGTGGTCCTTTGCGGTCGCGTCGGTGGGCGGTCCTTTGACGCGTGTATCGATTTCGGGTGTCGATCGGTGACGCGATAGGGCGCGGGTCGGCCCTCGGCGCGGGACTTAGCGCTCCCGTATTAATGGCGCGTCGGCCTTAATTATGGCGGCTAACTGTCTATCCGTCGAGTTGTCTCACGGTCGGATTTTATATTCGCGTATCGGGATCGCGGGTGCGGACTTCAGGAAACGTCGGCCGACGAGAACTCCCATCCGTGGCAGGGAACTCCCTTGCCACGAGAATGTTGCCGATGCCCAAGGTGGACGGAAAGCTAGCGAGGGGCCGAGAACTCCCGGCGGGGTCGAGTACGCCCGATCCCGTGTACCTCTTGATTCGTTCGGAAAGGATCGCTCTCAGAGATGCCGTAAATTCCCGGCGGAGGCTGGGTACTCCCAACCCCGTGGTTCTTTCTCTGGTGAGCGGTTCAGGATCTCGGAATTAGCTCAGGCGTCTTACAGGCGCTGGCGGATCGGAGGATCTGGTCTCGATAATTAGAAACGCGCTCTATTTATACTAATTCTTCGGCGCGCGCGTCTGCGTAATTCGCGTATTGTTCTAACGGTACTATCTCGAAGCGGCGTGCGCGGCTCGGGTATTTTCGGTAACGGTCGGGTCGGTTACCCGAGCGCGTCGTCGATTCGAGATGTTTACGCGCGCCTAACGGCGGTTAAATAAACGCGTGTTTCTGTTATCGTTTAAAAATGGGCGCTCGGCGCCTCCGCATTTGCCCGACCGGTGTTTGTCGGGCGGCGGACTTCCGGCGGATCGGCGGCCGGGTACGATTTCGTAACGATGGGGGGATGCATCGTTACAACATTTTATTAGCATTTATTACTAACAAAATTAGATCCGTATTTTATTTGATAATTAACTTTTCTACATTTTCTTCCTAAAATAAAAAAATTGCTGAAGGATAACCTGCGCATACAGCGCAGGCACATATCCGGATGGTGCAGGCGATACAGGCACATATCGTGACTGAACATGGGAGGGGAAGGGAAGGTTGCTTTTCTTAAAAACGCTGTGTTCCTTACTCGGGTTCGAACCCGAGTCTATGCGGTAACAAACAAGCCTGCACTTACCACGTGCGGCTATTAATCGTACCGATATTTATTGTATCAATACTGTCATTTATGTTATACTTACATATGTACATAAATATGCATCAAATATGTATATAAATCATCTATTAGTATCACAGAAACTTTACGGCTTGTGTAGAAGATTTCCTGTCTTTCCAGTGAAAATTTGAAAGTCTTATATCCGATGGCTGTGACTTGCCCAAAATATTTTAAAATTATTATTTTCTTATTTTATATGTCCAAAATAATTGTAATACATTAATAAAATTTTGCCGATGAAAATGACATGAAACACTATGATCCCAGAAGAATGATAATTTTTAATCAATTATTGTTCAAGATTGAAACGTTGAATTTAATCGATAAATTTAAACTGTAAATTCAACCGACAAATCTGAACGGTAAGAGCCGCGATCAAAACCCGAGCGAGAATAAACATCGTCGCGATCAGCCGATCGGCGCGTGATCGCATGATCATAACAAAGAAAAAGGTGCGTGATCGCATTCTTCTTAGAGTGAAAAACTGTGACAAACAGCAAGTTCTCGAAGGTTCGAAATCGGAAAAACTTGTTATTCACATCGGCAGAGCGCGATTTTCCGCGGTCGGTCGATTTAGTCTGTCTACGACAACGATTCGAGCCGGTCGAAATTCATCGACTTTTCGCATTCGCACTTCGCATATTCTCGCTCGTATCGCGTACGCAGTAGGCTTACTCGTCTCAAATCGGTCCGAATTGTCTCGCATACGATCGCATTCATATTCTCGCGGCGGTCAATTCGGTCATATCTCAAACTGTATTCTTCAGTCAATTAGGGTAAGACATCGTGAAAGTTAATTGTTAAGAGTGTGGAGTCCGAGAGTCGACGCGCGTTAACCGTTACGCGAATGTCCTCTGCCTCGCGCCAAGCAACATCCGGCGTCCGCGTGCAAGATATCCGTTCTCGCGAGAGCCTCTAGCAAGAAGCTCTGCAAGATTTCCGACACGCGTCGAAGGCAGTCATTAACAGGACATTTTGAAGATATCCGTCGGATTCGCGGAATACGTGCCGTCGCTCGCTCCTATTATTCTAAATAAAAGGAACATTTAAAACAATCTGCACTCGACTCTTTTCTCAATCTCCTTATCCTCCAGCGGATCTACGGATTCGCGTTACACACCGCTTCTCGCTCATCTCTGAGCGTTTCTCTCAGTTTCGGGCGATCTCGTCGAGGTCGACTCCCGAACAATTATGTAATTAAATTATGATTTCAGTAAAAATAATCCGATTTATGCCGTGCTTGATGTCAAAATGTTTTACTCACTGAAATGTTATTAATCCACTACAATTATTTTCAGATATATAAAATACGAAATACAGAAATTTTATTTTCTATAGTAAGGTGACATATAAATGTGAAAGATGACAGATAAAGCAAATCTCGCAAGCGAAACTCTTCGATATTTGTCATCTCGCTTGCTCCTTCATTCTTCCTCGCTCTCGCTTTTGTCGACTCTCCAGCATCGCGCGGGCATCTTTCCTTATCTACTATATATAAACATCTTATAAAATAAAAACTGAAACTTTCATATTGTATTTTATTAGTATAAAAATAATTATAACAGATTAATGAGATTCTTGCGATTAAAATGACACCAAATATGACATAAATGGGATAACTTTAAATGAGATAAGTTGTTCGGGAGTCGACCTCGACGAGATCGCCCGAATCTTAAGAGAGACGCTCAGAGATGAGCGAGAAGCGGTGTGTTACGCGAATCCGTAGATCCGCTGGAGGATAAGGAGATTGAAATGATTCGAGTGCAGATTTTAAGAAATGTTCTTTTTATTTTGACTAATAGGAGCGAGCGACGGCACGTATTCCGCGATTCCGACGGAGATCTTCAAATGTCCTGTTAATGTTTGCCCTTTTTCGCGGTTCGGAAATCTTGATTAAGAGCTTCTTGCTAGAAACTCTCGCGAGAGCGGAAATCTTGCACGCGAACGCCGGGTGTTGCTTGGCGCGAGGCAGAGGACATTCGCGGAACGGTTAACGCGCGTCGACTCTCGGACTCCACACTCTTAACACTTAACTTTCACGATGTCTCAGCACTAACTGATTGAATAATAAAGTTTGAGATATGACCGAATTGACCGCCGCGAGAATATGAATGCGATTGTATGGCGAGACAATTCGGACCGATTTGAGACGAGTAAGCCTACTGCGTACGCGACACGAGCGAGAATAAGACACGAAAGAATATCACACGAGAAATGATGATATTCGAAACTATGATCGATTGCTATCGACCAGCTCGAATCGTTGTCGTAGGCAGACTAAATCGACCGACAGCGGAAACTCGCATTCTGCCGATGTGAATAACAAGTTTTTCGGTATCGAACGTTCTCGAATCAGGTGTTTGTCACGGTTTTTCAATCTAAGAATGCGATCACGCACCGAGCGGGCGACCGCGACGCTTGGTTGTTCTCGCTCGTGTTTTATTTTCTGAGGCAATCGTTTTAATATAACGGCGAAATTTAGAAACGACATTTTAATGATTCAATTTTGAACATACCGCCCGCCTTGGAACGATAATTCCAAAATAATCGGGATAACAATTGCAGTAAACGACAAGAGCGCACGCCACAAGTAATATGAAATACATAAGCGAAAAGACGACAAGTTACGCGACGTGGTTTGACGCGCAGAATTTGCCGCCCGCCTTGGCGGAATGACGCTCGCGTCTTGACAATTTTATGCTTAAGTCTAATGAATTAAATAAATGAAACGCAACGCAGCGAAGGTGCCTAATTGCTCGTCGCCTCATTATTGACCGGTAGTACGCACAGTTTGACAATCGGTCTTTTGAATTCGGATGTGGCCGTCTTTACGGTGACGACCCGTGCGAATCCGTCGGAGCCGGGGTGACAGTGCGTCACTCGGCCCATCTCCCATTTGCAGGGGGGTAACAGCGGATTACGCAATAGAACAAGTTGCACGGGTTTAATCGGTGGTTTGACCTTTCGCCATTTTGCTCTTTGTTGTAAAGTATTTACATAGTCGTTACTCCATAATTTCCAAAACCGTTCAGTGACATGTCGGACTAGTTGCCACCTCGAAAGACGATTTTCGTTGAGATTGAGCAATGATGGTTCCGGGTTTACATTAAGCGCTGATCCGATTAAGAAATGACCGGGAGTGAGGCATTCGTAGTCCTCAAGAGTGTCAGAGAGAGGCGCAATTGGCCTCGAGTTTAGACACGCTTCGATTTTGCATATAACGTCGAGAATTCTTCGAATGTTAGCATATGATTCCCTAACACTCGGCGTAAATGTGTTTTGACGCTCCGTACGCCTGCCTCCCACAATCCGCCGAAGTGCGGGGCAGAGGGGGGAATAAAATTCCACGATACTTTATCGGAGGCCGTCAGGTTCAAGAAATTCGGATCTCGTACTGCTGACCGGTACGCGACGGTCAGTTCTCGGTCCGCTCCGACGAATGTTGTCCCGTTGTCCGAATACATTGATTGTGGTAGACCGCGGCGAGCGCAAAATCGAGAGTAAGCATTTAAGAAAGCTTGAGTGGAGTAGTCGCTTACTAACTCCAAATGTATTGCTTTCGTCGCTAAGCAGATGAATAGCGCGATATATGCTTTCCGCGACGTAATGCCTCGCCCCGCGGAGGCCCTTATTTGCACGGGGCCTGCGTAATCTAGGCCGCAATGTAAAAAACAGCGTACTGTCGCTGTGACGCGAGGTTCGGGAAGATCTCCCATGATTTGTGTGGGAATCGCGGATCGCTCGCGAGTACACACAACACATTTATGAATGACAGATTTTACGATATTGCGAGCGCGAATTATCCAGAAGTCGCGACGCAAAGTATTTAACGTGAATTGCGGTCCGGCATGCAAAGCTCGTAAATGAGCATGATGCACGATCAATATGACGAGAGGATGAGAGGAAAGAAGGATAGGATGTCGAGCCGGCATTGGCAACGGAGCTTTGTTAAGCCGTCCACCCACGCGCAGAATTCCGTCCCGATCTAGGAACGGTCGAAGAGATAGAATTGAGCTTCTCGACGAGAGGCTCTTATTTTTAGAGAGGGTGTTTATTTCCGACGGAAATAATGTGGCTTGAATTTTCTTGATCCAGAAAGTTCTGGCAGTGTTGCAGTCGGATGCAGAAAACGCAATAATTTGTGATGCCGGATGATGAGACGACAAAGGCGAAAGTGACACTGAGCTTATGTCACGACAAGAGCGGTTACGACGACATTTATTTATGAATCGATTGATATACGCGGTGACGCGAATTAATTTTGGCCACGACGAATATTTTGATTCTAGATCCCATGTGTCGCGATGTTCATTGCATTGCAACGAGTTAATTTTTTCTTCGAGAGGAGCTTCCGTTGGAAGGTGCGGCTTATCACACGGCCATTGATCGGAAGCGGAGTGTAACCATGGAGGGCCTTGCCACCAAAGCTCACGATTGAGAATTTCATCGCCGTATATTCCGCGCGAAGCGCAATCCGCGGGATTCTCCTCCGTTGGCGCCATTCGATGTCTGGGAGACGATTCTGAATGTCGTTCACGCGATTTGCGACAAAAGTCTTTCATCGTGATGGAGCTTAACTTACCCACGCGAGCACGATGGTGGAATCTGTCCAGCAATAACACGGAAGATCTTTGTAACCGTTCGATCCGCGAACAAACTCGACAAGTCGCGAGAGTAACACGGCTGCGGATAATTCCAAACGTGATATACTTAGGGGTTTTAACGGCGCGACCTTTGATTTTCCGACGAGCAGCGTTGTCGTGATGTTGCCTGCTGACGAAATGATTTTAAGATGAACGCATGCGGCATACGCATGTGTAGACGCGTCAGCAAATCCGTGTATTTCGGCGTGATTTGCGTCCGATCCGAGACCGACCCAGCGCGTGATTCGCGAATTACTGACATGCGAGAGCCGAGAGTAAATTTCTCTCCATTTTGCTATGTGTGGCTCGGAAATAACATCATCCCAATCGATTTTTAGTCGCCAAAGTTGTTGCATGAAGATTTTCGCGGTAATCGTAACCGGAGTGACCC
Source organism: Formica selysi (assembly GCA_009859135.1). Taxonomy (NCBI): domain Eukaryota; kingdom Metazoa; phylum Arthropoda; class Insecta; order Hymenoptera; family Formicidae; genus Formica; species Formica selysi. Next base: position 161,343 of record WHNR01000089.1, on the reverse strand, counting down.
ATCCGAGCGGATCGTAGAATCTGGCGATCGCGGACAAGATCGTACGCTTTGTTTCCGGGGCGTTATCAGCCAGCGACACGCGAAACTCGAAAATATCGTTTGCCGGGATTCCACCCGATTCCGAGGATTTTAATTTGTTTGTCCTCAGCAAGAGGTTTTTTCGTAGCTAAACCGTGATCCGCTATGTCAATATCCTCGAGGAGAGAGGGCGAATTGCTCGCCCATTTCCGTAATAAGAATCTGCCGCGGTGTAATATCGAATTTAATTGATCGCGCGCTTGCCGAATTCGAATGGTATCGTCAGCTCCGAAAAGTAAGTCGTCGACGTAAATATTATCGCTTAGGATAGGAACAGCAAGCGGAAAATGCTGACCTTCGTCGATGACTAGTTGTTTTAATACCCGAAGGGCCAGAAACGGAGCACATGACATTCCATACGTAACCGTTAGTAATCGATAATCGATGAGCGGTTCCGACAGCGATGACTTCCACAAGATCCGTTGATAATCTATATCACGCGCATCGATGTGAATCTGGCGATACATTTTCGCGATATCGGATGATTAGACGTATTTGTATCTGCGCCATTGTAGGATGACCGACATGAGATCGGTTTGTAATTTCGGCCCGGCGTTTAAATGATCATTTAACGATGTGCCGTTAGAAGTAACGCTCGATGCGTTAAAAACAACGCGAAGACGCGTAGTAGAGCTACTTTCCCGGATCACTCCATGATGCGGGGGATAAACCTGTTGGTTGATGTGAGTTTGAGCGATCGGCGCGGGCCGCATATGCCCCAGCCGCTGATAATCAGACATGAATTCGCGATATTCTGTCGCGAGCTCCGATTTATCAAGAAGTCGGAGTGACGAATTTAGCATTTTCTCCGCCCGAAGTTTTGAATTTCCGATGTCAATCGGAGGACACCTTTTGAACGGTAGCCGCACGATGTACCGTCCGTTTGAGTCGCGAGAATGAGTCGAGCGAAAATGCTCTTCACACTGCTTTTCGTGCGGTGTGAGATGAGTTTGTCGGGGGAGTTCTTCGACTTCCCAAAACCGACGAAGTTCCTCTTCGAGAGAAGGAGAGCCGACAATATGATGAGTCGAAACGCGACTGAGAGCGCAATTTCCGGAAAGAATTGTCGGCTACGAGGAATTATTCGTCGTTGATGACGTGATAGGTCACGAAATTATCCATCCGAGGACGGAATTTTGAGCGATGGGTTGTCCGACGCCTCCCTTGCGAACACCGTCGAGAATTATATCGTTGTAAAGGTCCGCTCCGATAATGATATTGATAGGATCGGGACTCGTCGGATCCGCGTTTGCTCGCAGCAAATTAGCAAGATAAGAGAGTGACGAGATATCCACGTTGTGTTTCGGAGTATAAGAAGTTAACGATTTCATAATGAGCGCGGTGGTCGAAAGCGACGGAACGAGAGAATCGCGAGGAGAAATGAATATTTGAGTCGCGTGTTGAAATGTCCCCGCGTGAATCCCGCCGACGGCGGAAACGGAGATGGGCATGCGAATGCGTTTTACGCGCAAGAGTTGCGCTAAACTTTCCGAAATGAATGTCATTTCCGAGCCCTGATCGAGGAGAGCTCGAACGACAGCGGTACGACCCGACGGACAGCGCACCGTTACCCAGGCCGTCGCTAATAAGACGGGTGATCGCTTTCTCGTTGAGGCGATCAGAGAATTTATTTCCGGTGTCGAACCGGACGGTTGAGGCGACGAGCAATCAGGCATAATAGTTCTCGAGGAACTTGAGCCAGAATCCGAGTCAACGTGTAGCATCGAATGATGCTTTTTGTGGCAAACCCGACATGAATATTTACTCCGACATTCATGTGCCGAATGCTTCGCGCTTAAGCAATTGAAGCAACGTTTATGTTGCTTAACGAGCTCTCGTCGTTGACTCGCATTCTTACTCACGAACGCAGGGCACACATTAAGAAAATGTCGAGCTTTGCACACCGGACACAGAATTTGGGTGCTAGCGGATGCGGTGGCGGAATGTACGCGCGAGGCTGCAACGGGTTTGGTAGTGTTCTTGAAGCTTGAGGTTGTCGCATATTCTTCGAGCGCGCGAGTACGAGATTGAAGAAAACGAAGAAAATCTTCGTACGCCGGCGGAGCGTCGATCTCGTTTGCTTTCACGTTCCATGCTTTTCGCGTTACCGGATCTAATTTTTGCACGATAAGGTGAACGAGAATATCGTTCCAGAGTTCCTCCGGCTTTCGATTCAGATTTTTTAACGACGCTACCGCGATATTGACTTTGTCACATAAAGTTTGCAGCTCGGAAGCCGACTCGCGCGTTATCGTTGATAAGTTAAGCAATGTCGAAAGATGTGTGTTTATCGACCGTCGTTTGCTTTCGTACCGCGAGGTCAAAGCCTTCCATGCAATTTCAAAATTAGCAGCCGTTATAGAAATATTCGCGATACATTCTAACGCACGACCTTTCAGACACGATGATAAAAAATGCATGCGCGCAAAGTCATTTAGATCCGAATTTTCACGAATTAGCGTCGTAAAGCGATCGCGAAATTGTTCCCAATCGTCATAATTACCGTCGAACGGAGGTAATTTAATGGGCGGAAGATGCGATAATAAAAACGCGGACACTTCCGCGGGCAGTCTCGTCGAGGAAAAAGATTGATGTGGACTCACGACCGGTTCCAACTCCTCCAAGGTTTCTACCATGTAGTCCAGCGCGTTGTGGTAGGCGGCGGAGGTCGAGTCAAAGTGATTCTCCTTGAAATATATAAAGGATGACCGGGATGCTTCCGGGATCCTCTGCGACACGTCGGTATGTCCGTTGGAGAATTGAATCCAGATTTCTTTAAGCGATGAAATCCTCGAGCGCACCTTAGCTGGAGTGAGATTGCTCCTGCCGATTTTTTTCAAGTTTTCTTGGTAGCGTTCGATCGAACGCTGCAATTGCTGCTGATGTACGAAGTGCTCCGACATCGTAGATGTATAAAGATCATTCACTCGCGAACTTATCCTCCACACACGTTCTATCCGGCTCGAAGGACCAATATGTTCGGGAGTCGACCTCGACGAGATCGCCCGAATCTTAAGAGAGACGCTCAGAGATGAGCGAGAAGCGGTGTGTTACGCGAATCCGTAGATCCGCTGGAGGATAAGGAGATTGAAATGATTCGAGTGCAGATGTTAAGAAATGTTCTTTTTATTTTGACTAATAGGAGCGAGCGACGGCACGTATTCCGCGATTCCGACGGAGATCTTCAAATGTCCTGTTAATGTTTGCCCTTTTTCGCGGTTCGGAAATCTTGATTAAGAGCTTCTTGCTAGAAACTCTCGCGAGAGCGGAAATCTTGCACGCGAACGCCGGGTGTTGCTTGGCGCGAGGCAGAGGACATTCGCGGAACGGTTAACGCGCGTCGACTCTCGGACTCCACACTCTTAACACTTAACTTTCACGATGTCTCAGCACTAACTGATTGAATAATAAAGTTTGAGATATGACCGAATTGACCGCCGCGAGAATATGAATGCGATTGTATGGCGAGACAATTCGGACCGATTTGAGACGAGTAAGCCTACTGCGTACGCGACACGAGCGAGAATAAGACACGAAAGAATATCACACGAGAAATGATGATATTCGAAACTATGATCGATTGCTATCGACCAGCTCGAATCGTTGTCGTAGGCAGACTAAATCGACCGACCGCGGAAACTCGCATTCTGCCGATGTGAATAACAAGTTTTTCGGTATCGAACGTTCTCGAATCAGGTGTTTGTCACGGTTTTTCAATCTAAGAATGCGATCACGCACCGAGCGGGTGACCGCGACGCTTGGTTGTTCTCGCTCGTGTTTTATTTTCTGAGGCAATCGTTTTAATATAACGGCGAAATTTAGAAACGACATTTTAATGATTCAATTTCGAACATAAGTAATCATAATTTTAATAACATAATTGATTAAAAATTATCCGATTTATGTCATGTTTAGTATTATTTTAATCGCAAGAATCTCATTAATCCATTAGAATTATTTTGATATCGATAAAATGCGAGAAACAGAAATTTTACAAACGATATGTAACCCGAGATATTATAGATAAAGAGAGCATCGCGAGCGAGACTTCGGAACTCTTTGATGTTTGTCATCTCGCTTGCTCCTCATTCGTTCTCGCTCTCTCTTTCGATACTGTGAGCCATGTGGCAACGGCGCACCTGCTCGGAATCGGCCAGGATATTATCATTTGTCTTGCAACTGTTGGTCAGTGTTGGTCGAGTGCAAAAATCCTGTGAGCCATGCCTAGATTATGTAAGTATTTTTAATTCTATTATCTCTCTCTCTCTCTCTATCTATCTATCTATCTATCTATCTATCTATCTATCTCAATCAAAAATAAAATAATATAAAGAAATATTATATGTATATATAATATTATTTTTATTGCAGCACGAAGCGAAGGCAGTGTGCCTATCGGACGGATGACGAGGACAACGGCGTCGGCGTCGACGCCGAGGACAACGGCGACGGCGACGAGGACAACGGCATCGATATCGATGCCGAGGACGACGCCGACGAGGGGCAACGGCCTCGATGTCGATGCCAAGGACGACCACAGCGACGACAACGGCATCGATGTCGATGCCGATGTCTATGCCGGCGGCAACAAAGTCAAGGGCCAGGATGACCACGGCAACGTCACCGCTAGCGGCGGACCCGAGGAGGCGGGTGACCGTGGCGACGTCGCCGCTAGCGGAGAACAGGCGGATGCCGACGGTCCCGAATCGGTCCAGAGGACCAAATGTACAAAAGGTTAGTTTTATTATAAAATTTTTTAATAAATACGTGTGTGTGTGTGTAAATATGTATATGTAAATATATGTGTGTATGTGTATGTTACAATGTGTTATAATGCGCGATCTTTTTTAAAGCTGAAATATCATTTCTTATATTCCAGTTTTAAAATCATTTACGGTGAAGCAGTAACTGGCATGTGCTTCAATGTACTACTACATTACTTGCAATTTATATGTGTGATTTGCAAATGATATAATATATTGAATCACGCGCCTATTACCATTTCACAAATGATTTTAGACTGGAAGATGAGAGATGATATTCCAACTTTCAAAAAAGTCGCATTGTAACACGCACACACATATACACACATTCACACTTATATGTATAATATATGTATGTATATTACATGTGTATGGTATTCGTATATGTATAAAATATGCGCGAGCATAGATATACATACAGAATGTATTCTTTATATGTAATAACATACATATACTATACATATAAATGTGAATGTGAATGTGCGGTGCGTGCGTGCGTGCGTGCGTGGGCGTGCGTGCGTGGGCGGGTGGCGTGCGTGCGTGCGTGGGCGTGCGTGCGGCGTGCGTGCGGGGGGCGGGTGCGTGCGTGGGGGGGGGGCGGGGGTGCGTGCGTGCGTGGGGGGGCGTGGGGGGGGTGCGTGGCGTGCGTGCGTGCGTGCGGGGGCGTGCGGGTGCGTGCGTGGTGCGTGCGGGTGCGTGCGTGCGTGCGTGCGTGGGGCGTGCGTGCGTGGGGGGGGGGGGGGGGGGGGGGGGGGGGGGGGGGGGGGGGGGGGGGGGGGGGGGCGTGGGCGTGCGTGCGGTGCGTGCGTGCGTGCGGCGTGCGTGCGGTGCGTGGGGGGGGGGGGGGGGGGGGGGGGGGGGGGGGGGGGGGGGGGGGGGGGGGGGGGGGGGGGGGGGGGGGGGGGGGGGGGGGGGGGGGGGGGGGGGGGGGGGGGGGGGGGGGGGGGGGTGCGTGCGTGGGGCGTGCGTGCGTGCGGTGCGGGGCGTGCGTGCGTGCGTGCGTGCGTGCGTGCGTGCGTGCGTGCGTGCGTGCGTGCGTGCGTGGTGCGTGCGTGCGTGGCGTGCGTGCGTGGCGTGCGTGCGTGGGCGTGCGTGCGTGCGTGCGTGCGTGCGTGCGGTGGCGTGGCGTGGGCGTGCGTGCGTGCGTGCGTGCGTGCGTGCGTGGCGTGCGTGGCGTGCGTGGGGGGGGGGGGGGGGGGGGGGGGGGGGGGGGGTGCGTGCGTGCGTGCGTGCGTGGCGTGCGTGCGTGCGTGGCGTGCGTGGGCGTGCGTGCGTGCGTGCGTGCGTGGCGTGCGTGGCGGTGCGTGGCGTGGGCGTGCGTGGCGTGCGTGGGCGTGCGTGCGTGCGGTGCGTGCGTGCGTGCGTGCGTGCGTGCGTGCGTGCGTGCGTGCGTGCGTGCGTGGGGGGGGGGGGGGGGGGGGGGGGGGGGGGGGGGGGGGGGGGGGGGGGGGGGGGGGGGGGGGGGGGTGCGTGCGTGCGTGCGTGCGTGCGTGCGTGGCGTGCGTGCGTGCGTGCGTGCGTGCGTGCGTGCGTGCGTGCGTGCGTGGGCGTGCGGTGCGTGCGTGCGTGCGTGGCGTGCGTGCGTGCGTGCGTGCGTGGCGTGCGTGGCGTGCGTGCGTGCGGTGCGTGCGTGCGTGCGTGCGGTGCGTGCGTGCGTGCGTGCGTGCGTGCGTGCGTGCGTGCGTGCGTGGCGCTGCGGGCGTGCGTGCGTGCGTCGTGCGTGCGTGCGTGCGTGCGTGCGTGCGTGCGTGCGTGCGTGCGTGCGTGCGTGCGTGCGTGCGTGCGTGCGTGCGTGCGTGCGTGCGTGCGTGCGTGCGTGCGTGCGTGCGTGCGTGCGTGCGTGCGTGCGTGCGTGCGTGGCGTGCGTGCGTGCGTGCGTGCGTGCGTGCGGCGTGCGTGCGTGCGTGCGTGCGTGGCGTGCGTGCGTGCGTGCGTGCGTGCGTGCGTGCGTGCGTGCGTGCGTGCGTGCGTGCGTGCGTGCGTGCGTGCGTGCGTGCGTGCGTGCGTGCGTGCGTGCGTGCGGTGCGTGCGTGCGTGCGTGCGTGCGTGCGTGCGTGCGTGCGTGCGTGCGTGCGTGCGTGCGTGCGTGGCGTGCGTGCGTGCGTGCGTGCGTGCGTGCGTGCGTGCGTGCGTGCGTGCGTGCGTGCGTGCGTGCGTGCGTGCGTGCGTGCGTGCGTGCGTGCGTGCGTGCGTGCGTGCGTGCGTGCGTGCGTGCGTGGCGTGCGTGCGTGCGTGCGTGCGCGTGCGTGCGTGCGGCGTGCGTGCGCGTGCGTGCGTGCGTGCGTGCGTGCGTGCGTGCGTGCGTGCGTGCGTGCGTGCGTGCGTGCGTGCGTGCGTGCGTGCGTGGCGTGCGTGCGTGCGTGCGTGCGTGCGTGCGTGCGTGCGTGGTGCGTGCGTGCGTGCGTGCGTGCGTGCGTGCGTGCGTGCGTGCGTGCGTGCGTGCGTGCGTGCGTGGCGTGCGTGCGTGCGTGCGTGCGTGGCGTGCGTGCGTGCGTGCGTGCGTGCGTGCGTGCGTGCGTGCGTGCGTGCGTGCGTGGCGTGCGTGCGTGCGTGGCGTGCGTGCGTGCGTGCGTGCGTGCGTGCGTGCGTGCGTGCGTGCGTGCGTGCGTGGCGTGCGTGCGTGCGTGCGTGGCGTGCGTGCGTGCGTGCGTGCGTGCGTGCGTGCGTGCGTGGCGTGCGTGCGTGCGTGCGTGCGTGCGTGCGTGCGTGCGTGCGTGCGTGCGTGCGTGCGTGGCGTGCGTGCGTGCGTGCGTGCGTGCGTGCGTGCGTGCGTGCGTGCGTGCGTGCGTGCGTGCGTGCGTGCGTGCGTGCGTGCGTGGCGTGCGTGCGTGCGTGCGTGGCGTGCGTGCGTGCGTGCGTGCGTGCGTGCGTGCGTGGCGGTGCGTGCGTGCGTGCGTGCGTGCGTGCGTGGCGTGCGTGCGTGCGTGCGTGGCGTGCGTGCGGTGCGTGCGTGCGGTGCGTGCGTGCGTGCGTGCGTGCGTGCGTGCGTGGCGTGCGTGCGGGTGGCGTGCGTGGCGTGCGTGCGTGCGTGCGTGGCGTGCGTGCGTGGCGTGCGTGGCGTGCGTGCGTGCGTGCGTGCGTGCGTGCGGTGCGTGCGTGCGTGCGTGCGTGCGTGCGTGCGTGCGTGCGTGCGTGCGTGCGTGCGTGCGTGCGTGCGTGGCGTGCGTGCGTGCGTGCGTGCGTGCGTGCGTGCGGTGCGTGCGTGCGTGCGGTGCGTGGCGTGCGGTGCGTGCGTGCGTGCGTGCGTGGTGTGTGTGTAAAATCATTAATATTTTAATTTTTTTTCCAGCGCATTAGTAATGCGGTGCGGCGAGCGGTCTTCCGAGACAGGCGAAGGCAGAAAAACGCCGGCATGCCGCCAACGCCAGCAGGGTACATGCCGGCACCCTTGTCATCCGGATATGTGCCTGTGCCATCCGGATATGTGCCTGCGCCACCCGGATATATGCCTTTAGCATCTGGATACGTGCCTGCGCCATCCGCACCATCCGGATACATGCGTTTTTTTTAAAGTTCTTTTTTGATTTTATTTTTTTTATGATTTTATGATTTAGTTTTATTTTATTATTTTTTATTTGATGGTTTTATTTTATTTTATCTATAAGTTTCAGTTTGTATTATATTCATTATTTTTTATTATAAATTCATATCCTTAGGCATATAGTTATTATTAATAATAGTTATTATTAGTACACACAAGCACACACACAGGCACACACACACACATACACACACACGCACAAAATGTACGAAACAAAAAAAATTAAAATCAAACGTCGGTTTAAACTGGCAGTACCGAGCCAAGCGCAGTATAAAGAGCGCCAACACTGCTTTATTAATTACTAAATATACACTAATAATATACACTACAAATATACACTATTCGCGGACGTTTCTTGGGGCCCTTTTTGGGGCCATCTTCAGCGCGGAAACAAAATAATACGGTCTTACATAACTAAACGCAACTGCGACATTCGGTGATGCATCCCGTGAAAAAAAATTAAAATTAAATTTGTATTTCTAATTAAATTTGTTTAGTACAACTTCATTATCCTTCATTGTTCCTAATTCTTATTCTTATCCTTATTCCTAATTAATTAAAATATTAAAATTTATAAATATATAAATATAAGTAATCTCTCAGTCTGTCTGTCTGTCTGTCTGTCTGTCTGTCTCCTCTCTCTCTCTCTCTGCTCGTTCTTTATTATATTCTTTCATCCCCATTATTATCTTCTTTTATTTCTTCGACTTTTATTCTTTCTATTCTCGTCTTCCTACATAATAATACATTAATTTATTCGTCTTTATTTTATACAACACAAATGAGATATTGTGTATGTCATAAATAGAAAAAGTATTTAATTATGTGTATTTTTGTATGTACATGTGTTGTATTTAACTATAGTTAAATAGAAAAAAAATAACTTGTGTATCTCATTTATGATGTATCAAATAAACATAAATAAATTTATTTATTTATTTTCATGTAGGGAGACGAGAATATTATAGAAAAAAATAAAAGTTGAGCAAATAAAAGAATATAATAATGGGAATAAAAGAATACAATAATGAACGAGCATAAAGAAAGAGAGAGAGAGAGAGAGAGAGAAGCGCGAGTGAACGTATAAGTGAATATGCGAGGAGGATGAAACGAAGCGATATGTAGTATATAGTGAGCGAGCGATTAGAAAGAGACAGAGCGTATGATCGAGAGAGAAAAGATACTGCAATAATGTTAGTGCGTACATGTATATTACTCTCACACGCATGAAAGAGACAAAGGTAGTACGATTATGTCTGTCCTTGTCATGTAAGATTGCAGCTCCGTCTATCGCGACATCACGCAACTAATCTACTGCTCTGTTTTACTCTTGTAACGATGCATTCCCCCCATCGTTACTGTACCGTACCCGGCCGCCGATCCGCCGGAAGTCCGCCGCCCGACGAACACCGGTCGGGCAAATGCGGAAGCGCTGAGCGCCCATTTTTAAATAACATCAGAAACGCGTAAACATATAACCGCCGTTAGACGCGCGAAAACATCGAGAGCCGACGACGCGCTCGAGTAACCGTCCGACCGTTACCGAAAATACCCGAGTCGCGCGCGCCGGTTCAACGATAAACCAGATACCGTTAGAACAATATGCGAATTACGCAGGCGCGCGCGCCGAAAACCGGTATAAATAGAGCGCGTTTCTGAATATCGAGACCAGATCTTCCGCACCGCCAGAGTCTGTAAGACGCCTGGAAACCGCCTAGATCATTAACCGCTCAGAGAGAGAGAAAACGGGGTTGGGTGTACTCAGCCTCCGCCGAGAGTTTGCGGCATCTCCGAGAGCGTTCCTTCCGAAACCGATTAAAACGAGGCAAACGAGAACGGGCGTACTCGTCCCCGTCAAGAGTACTCGACACCTCGCATAAATCCGACCACCTGCGTGCAACGGCGACCTTCTAGTGGTGGGGAGTTCCCTGCCATCGACGGGTGTTCTCGTCGGCCGTTGCACTCCCGAATTACACGGGGACAGACCATCCCGACTTACTAGACACACTTATCTAATACGGCCCGACCGCCATTACGACAGCAGGACTCGCCATTTGAGCCATTTGACTGTACATTGTGAGCGGTGTACATCTGTGCCAGCGTAAGTGCTGGTAATCTGTCCACTAGATCCACCACGTGGTGACGGTGGAAGATCGTATTATTAATTGGGAGCAGAAGAGGGGGCTGCTTAGGCGTAGTGGTTTAGGATGGACTACTCGAGGAGGCTTCCATTCATACTGGTGACGAGTCAAAACTCATCGCTGAGCGGCTACGGGCGCCAATTTTCAATCGTTATGATTTGGACCGCTCTGGAGACGTGCTGGGGATTTCGTCTCTCCGTGGCAATCGGCACTGCATCCATGGAGCGAGATTCCAACATCGCTCTGGAGTCGTATGTACTGTGTTAAAGTGGCGTAAGGTGTGAGGTCTGAATAGCTCAGTGGTAAGAGCAGTTGCCCGGAAAGCGAAAGACTCGGGTTCGATTCCCGATTCAGCCACTTGTACCTCGCATATTTTTTCAGACCCGCAAATGTTGTTTTCTAACAATTATTTGTCGGGCTGAGGAAGTGTGTAAACGCCCTACACAGATACGACAGTGCCGCTGCCACGGAAGAGATGATGCTTGGTTCGTGCCTCCTCCCGCCTTAAATCCCCCCCTCGCTTCACTCTGTGAGCCAATGTACAGGCTCGCCCTTGATACGGCGCGCTAAGTCCCGCGCCGGGGGATCATCCACATCCCTACCGCGAGACCGATCGACATACGCGATTCATACCTACGCGTCTACAGACCATCCTGACGTATTACCGACCGCACTAGACACACATATCTAATACGGCCCGACCGCCATTACGACATCGGGACGCGCCATTAATACGGGAGCGCTAAGTCCCGCGCCGAGGGCTGACCTGCGCCCTACCGCGACACCGATCGACAGCCGAAATCGATTCCCGCGTCGAAGGACCGCCCACCGGGCCGACCGCAATTACCGCCCGACAGCTAACGTCATCTGCCGAAATCACGGCCCGCGAGCTATAATCGATATTCGATCGATCCGCCGAAATCGCGCACCGCGCAACGCATCCGCGCGTTGCATTGGATGCACCGCGCCCCAATACGACCGTACCGCTGTACTTCCTGCATCGTACACGCATCTACATTATATCTACATCGATTATAATCCTGTACACCTCCCACACCGCCGTATCGCCGTACAGGCGACCGCTTCACGCACACAGCGAATTACACCGACACGCACTCACACGCTTGTATCATTCGCTCACACATAACGATCTTACAGTCGATACTCTGCGCCCAACTAATCATTGTTATACATTTGCGCACTCACTCACTCGTCACTCGTCTCGCACGCACAATAATACATCTGCACACCTATACATACACTCACACCTCAGTAGTGATACTATGCGGATTCTAAGCCAGGGGCTCTTAGGGGGGTGAGGGGGGAGGGGGGAAATCAGGACAAGGGGGGGGACATCACGAGGGGATGACGTCACGCGGGGGGGTATGACGTCACACGGGCGAATCGCGTCCTAACCGATAGGCGAGCGGTCCGCGGGTCCTAACCGGTAGGCGAGAAGTCCGCGCGTCCTAACTGGTGGGCGAGAGGTCCGCGGGGAGAGGGACCGCGTCCTAACCGATAAGCGAGAAGTCCGCGCGTCCTAACCGGTAGGCGAAGGGTCCGCGGAGAGGGGGAGGGGGACCGCGTCCTAACCGATAGGCGAGGGACCCGCGCGAGTAGGTGTAAGAGAGGGATAGCGCGAAGCATGCACTTGAGAGAAAGAGAGAGATAGCGCGAGGCATGCACTTGGGAGAGGGATAGCGCGAAGGATGCACTTGGGAGAGAGAGAGATAGCGCGAAGCATGCACGCGGATGATACGGCGTTCGCAAGGCGGTGTGAGAGAGATAGCGCGAGGCATGCACGCGTGAAGGAAAAGGATAGAGTCCGCATTGGCGTGGGAAAAGGATGACGTTCGCATGCATGTGGGAGAGAGAGAGAGACAGCGCGAGGCATGCATGGACGTGGGAGAAGGAGGCGCAGAAGTAATCGACATTTTTTAAATATAATAATATTTATTCCAAATTGTGTATAATACAAAATGTGTGTGTGCGTGTGTGTGTGTGTGTGTGTGTGTTTAAAAAAATATATATATAAAATATAAAAATATAATAATAAAAATAATATAATATGTAGGCTCCTTCTGAAACAGAAAGAAATCTTATTAGTATATTAATCTAGTTTGAACGTAATAAATTTAATAAATAATAAATTTATTAATAAAGAAGATATTTACAGTTAGTTCTATGCTTCTTGTTCGGAGGTTCTTTTAGCTCTTCCAGTTCCCAATCTTCATCACCGAAATAATCGCTGTAATCATCATAAGGTTCGAGCTCAAAAAGCTGTCGAAGGCAAAAGATATCGTTAAGCGGAAATATTTCCGCCCACTCGCGGGCCTCTCGGGTGTCACCCCATAATTCTGCAAGATCTTTTCGTGCAATCCGCCGCAACATACGCACTCTCTGTCGATGCCGTATATTTACAAATCCGTCTATGCGGACATCGATGAGGCACTGTAAATATAATATAAAAATTATAATACATAATTTGTACAAAAAGGTATATCACAAAACTACGTACCCATGGTAAAAATGCAGCCTTTGCAGCATCTAATATCTTTTGATAAAAATTGGATGTTTGCCGCGACATATCAATCATCTCTTGAGCCATTTTGTACTTTGTCACTTCACTTCTTCTACCTTACGAACAGTCAAATACTTTGTGGCGGATACAACGAGATAGACATCGTCTCGATTAAACATTTTAGAGTAGGGGATGTATCACTTTACGAAGAACGCTTACGCGAGGCACGCACGTATTTAGGAGAAGGATAGCGCAAGCAAGAAAGGGAAGCGAAAGAAATACATAATCATTTTTTCATTTTTATCACATTTATTTATATTAAAATACATCACCTCGTCTCAAGGTTTCAGACAAAAGTTCATCCACAGCATACGCTAATAGTTCACAATCTATGACAGATGTTTTATCATAGACGTCGCGCAAGATTTTAATAGCATCATCTTTTTCGGCACCAAACATATTACCTTGCAAATTAACGACAAGTCGATCGAAACTCTCATTTACAGCTTTTATATTCTCACACAGTTTCAAATATTCATGATTAACGCAATGTTCGAGTTCAAATAAAAAAAATATAGTTGACGGTTTCATGTACAAGCAAGAATCGCGTAATGTAAGTTTCACAATACTCGCATCATGTATTTTAACAATCTCAATTGTTAAATCGTAAATCCATATTGGTGCATGATTAGGCGTTTGTACAAGCTGTTCAACAGCCACTCGTTTCAGCATTAGCGATTCCCATGTGTCAATAGGTAATGCGATTTGATTGCCTCGGTTATCGCCGAGATGTAATTTGTAACGGCAGGGCCGTTACTACGAACAGTGTATAGCTAGCCGTAAAATATATATATATACACACCTGGCCTGCTTATTAACCCAGCTTTACCTATCCTGCCACCGCCATATTGCTTAACGCATGCGCACGCGATCTCGGCCTACGCTCTCGCTCACCGACACGCGCTTCTCGCTTTACACCGCTCTCGCTCACCGACACGTTCTGTCTCGCTCTCGCACGGTCCCCACGCGGTACCGACTCCCACCGCCGGACCGCCGGCGCACAGTGGGGGCCGCCGGCCGGGTATATAAGCCCGGCCGGCCGAGACATCGTGACCAGATCCTGTCCCGCCATCCAGCTCCAGACACCGACCTGCCTAATACCTAATACCTCTCGGGGACGAGGTTTCTCTCGTCTCTGCCGGGTTTCGCCGGCTCTCTCTACCTTCGGGCTGAGGTTTCGCTCAGCCCCGTCGGGTTTCGCCGACTCCTGTCACCATTCCTCGGGCCAAGGTTTCGCTTGGCCCTGTCGGGTTTCGCCGGCTCCTACCACCTACCCGGGCTGAGGTGTCGCTCAGCCCTGCCGGGTTTCGCCGGCTTCCGTTGCCCAGGTAGGCCCGACGTGACACTCGGTACTACCCGCAATACCTCACCACCTAACCTAACCCATAGGATAAGGTGCATGTATATACCGCGTTGTACATAATAGCCGCATGATAGAGATAAGCCTGTTAGTAATAAGACCCGGGTAACCTTAAGTCCGCTAGTTATACGGCCTGTTAGTCATAAGAACTGCCTAGTCTTAAGTCCGTTAGTTATAACCGCACGCTAGGAATAAGTGCGCTAGTTATAACCGCACGGTAGTATTAAGGCTTGCCTAGTAATAAGTCCGCTAGTTGTAACCGCATGCTAGGAATAAGACCTGTCTAGTAATAAGTCCGCTAGTTATAAGACCTGCTAGTAGTAAGTCCTGTCTAGTGCTAAGTCCGTTAGATATAAGGCCTGTTAGTAATAAGTCTCTAGCTCTAATCACGCCGCCCGCGCATGTAAATAAAACCGGAACCATTGCACGCCGCACCTATCTTGCGCTTCTCATCGCTTTGCGCTTCACGCCTGCGCGTCACGCCGATCCTGCTACTAGCGACCGCCTTCACCGCACGTTATCGCCAGACCCTGCACGCTGTATCTATCTTTCTCTATCTGAATAAACGATCTCTTTCTAACTACACTGTGTCTCGTAAGCTTGAGTCTCCCCTCCTCTCGAACCCGGACACCGACGAGCCGATCCGAGCGTCGAGCGATGTGACCGCGTTACAAATTCCACGTAAGATGTTACTCCAAAGCTGATTCCAATATCCAAGTATTTATAAGCAGTGCGCGTCAAAGCAAATCTGCGTACCAAAATACGTGGTATACAACGAGATTTACCATATCTGAAAAATACAATTAAATATGAAATAGCATGGAAAAAACATATGAAAAAAAAAATATATATATTGTTGCGTTCGTCGCTCTCTCGCCTTTCTCACACTCGCGCACACGCAATAAAAGGACACTTACGTAGAAAGGAGAACAACTTTATACACACAAATATTATATACAACAAGAGTACAGCATTCATTAATATTCGCGACCGAATATGACACGCGTCTTTCCAGACCGAAAGCCCCCGGAACACAACAACCAACTTCGTTTAACAAAACCCCCTCGTTGTTAGGGAGAACGCCTTGCAGCTAATGTCTCGCCAAGCATCCAGCGCGAACATAACACCGAGCGTCCAGCGCGAACGTAACAATATATATATATAAAACATTTGTAATACTTACAAATTACACGGTTTCTTGTACGATTTGATTTCATCTCGTGGTTTCTTGCACGGTTTAATTTCGTCTCGTGGAACGTAGTAATTCATGCGTTTGCAACTGTTGCTGGTACTTTCTTCAGGAGAGTATATTTTGTCTTTCGGTTATGAGCAGTGGACCGTTGGTACTAGCAGTTGACACGACACTGATCGTATAAAAATTAACCGAGTATATAACGCTTTTTTTCAGAAGTATGGCGTGGTGGGAGATTGAAAATTTAGGAGAAGGAGAAACGACTCGTATACCACTCTTGCCCCTTCATCTACTTTACGCACCTACAGCTTTCTCGATATTCTTTCAATTTTTCAAGCGGCGATGTACGGCTGCTTCGCGATGACATCAGAATTCAAACGCGCGTGTCAAAACATGACAAAATCGTGAAATATAAGAATAATTATCAAGGTTAAATTGCATTGATATACAAGTAATTTGAAACTTTTTTCGATGCATCTGGGCTGAGATGACATCATCACCAGGTGTGAGGTTTAGCCGAATGCACAAAAATGCAATGTAATCTAAAATTTTCAAGCGCCAATGTGCGGCTGCTTTGCGATAACATCGAATTCAAACGCGCGTGTCAAAACGTGACAAATCGTGAAATATAAAAATAATTATCAAAATTAAATTGCGCTAATATACACGTAATTTAAAACTTTTTCGATGCATCTGGGCTGAGATGACATCATCACCAAGTGTGAGATTTAGCCGAATGCACAAAAATGCAAAGTAATATAAACAGCAGCATGTAATTTGAAACTTTCGTGACGCACCTGAGATTTGACATCATCTTTAGATGACAAAAATGCAATAATCGACATTAGCCAAAATGTACGTGACAAACCGCGAAATAAAGATTTAGTTAATACACATGATGGAAAGAGACATCAAGATAGAATATAAAATTAAAGTAAAAAGGCATACTCAGCCAGTATTTTTGCCACGAGGTCCGAGACAAGAGCTACTAATAAGTGCATCTTATTAGCAAAATTTTTGGAAATATGGCGGAAAACAGTGCCGAACGAAATTTGCGCGAGCAATCTGCACAAGTAAATTCGATAGAGGAGTACATTGCGTGGGAGCAACGATGCGACGAATATATAGAATCGTTGGAAGAGCAAAGTCGAATCAAACGTCCACGATTATCGATCGGGATTCGACAATCGCTGATTGCCCGAATCGCGCGACTCGAGGGATTGAAGAACTCGTTACGCAGGCGTTTTGTACACGCGGGTGCAGGATGCAGCATGCGACAACATGGATTGATTTGGCGAGAGATCGATACGGCGTTCGAGAGCCGCATATTAACTGGTGCGGTTATAAATCATAATCATATCGAACCTCGTTAATTTTTCGAGGATGCCAAAGACATTGTACTCGAACACGTGCAAAACGTGCTGAAAAAACATTGTAGTGTGAAAGTTAATACCGTGTTCAATGGTGAATTCGTGACGGGTGACAAACGCGCAAATAAAAGTATCAATACCAGAAACTATGAACTCTTTCGCACAACCGATGTACGCGAATGGTACGAGCGGCGCGTCGTCGAGCCTACCCTTGCCTCGCTCGAAGAATTTCAAGAACGCGATAGCGGATGGGCGTTGTCGCGAATCCTCGATTTAACTGTAAATATAAATAAATATAATCCCATGCGCGCGGGGTGCCATATTAAATTACCACGAGAAATAATGATGAAGAGAGCGGTGATTAACGTGCAATCTAAAGACAATGCGTGTTTCATGTGGTCTGTGGTCGCCGCTCTATATCCAGCTGAAGATCATGTTTATCGGGAATCATCGTACTCGCATTATACAACAGTGCTAAATCTCCAGCACATTGAGTTTCCAGTGGCTGTGAACCAAATTAAAAAATTCGAACTTGCCAACGATATCTCAATCAATGTGTATAGTATCGAGGAAAAGAACATTGTCCCGATACGTCTAAGCGAGGTAAAGAAAGATAAACACGTCAACTTGCTGTACGTGGAAGACAACAACGTTGGACATTTTGCGTGGATCAAGAATCTATCCCGCCTCGTGAGCTCGCGATTGAGTAAACATAAAAGCCAAATACATATCTGCGATCGGTACGTATATATTTAATAAAAATACATTGTACAAATAATTGAACAAAAATAAAAATTATTTCTTTTACAGATGTTTGCACTACTTTGGCTCGGACGACAAATTGCAATCACATATGGTGGACTGTCGAGAGATGAACGAGTGCGCTATCCGATTACCGAGCGATAAGGACAAGTGGCTCACGTTCAACAACTATAATCGGAAAGAGCGGCTTCTTTCGTCGTGTACGCTGATTTGGAGTGCGTTTTGGAAAAGACGGAGGAAGAGAGAAATTACCAACATCATAAAGTATTTAGTATTGCTTATTATGTACACTGCTCATACGACGATTCGTTATCCGCGTATCATTCTCGTCGCGGTATCGATTGCATGTTATGGTTCGTCGAAGAACTTAAAAATTTAGCGCAACGTGTAAAGACTATTTTGTCGGCTAATGTCCCCATGGTAAATTTAACATCTGATGAATGGGAAGAATTTCATAGCGCGACACAATGCCATATTTGCGAAAAACCATTCGTCCAAGATGACACACGCGTACGCGATCAATGCCATCTGACCGGGCGATACAGAGGTCCAGCACATTCAAATTGCAATTTAAATTATAAAGATTCTTTTTGCATTCCAATAGTTTTTCATAATTTATCCGGTTACGACGCGCATTTCATTATCATGGAAATAGCTACAGCGTTCGAAGGGAGAATCGATTTACTTCCGATAACAAAAGAAAAATATATATCGTTTACGAAAAATGTTAAACTTGGCGAAGAGGAATCGAAAAATCATATTAATTGCGTTTTATCGATTCATATAAATTTCTTACAGCCAGTCTCGATAAATTAGCACCATTCTTGAGTAAAGATAAGCTCAAAATTTTAAAATCTGAATTTCAAAATTTATCGAATGACAATTTCAATTTATTAACACGGAAGGGCGTCTTTCCGTACGAATATATTGACTGTGTCGACAGGTTGCAAGATACGTGCTTACCACCGCGCGACTCATTTTACAGTTCCTTGACCGGCGACACAGTATCCGAGAGCGATTACGCGCACGCCGAGAACATCTGGAAGCGATTCTTCATTCGAACGCTGAGCGAATATAGCGACTTGTATCTCAAAATTGATGTCTTGTTATTAGCAGATATTTTTGAAAATTTTCGCGAAAGTTGTGTTAAAAGTTATGGGCTCGACCCCGCGTATTACTATACTCTTCCCGGATACACATGGGACGCCATGTTGAAACATACGAATATTACATTCGAACTGCTTACAGATATCGACATGGTTTTATTTATCGAACGCGGAATACGCGGTGGTTTGAGTCAATGTTCCAACAGATACGCACACGCTAATAACAAGTATATGCAGTCGTACGACCCATCGAAACCTTCAACGTATCTCACGTACTTTGATGTAAATAATTTGTACGGGTGGGCAATGTGTCAACCCTTGCCCTATGCAGATTTTCGATGGGTCGACGACGTATCCGATTTTGATACATCATCGATCGCGCTCGATTCGCCTATAGGCTACATCCTTGAAGTCGATCTCGAATATCCGCAACGTGTTCACGATGCGCACACTGACCTACCGTTTTGCCCGACACGCGACAAACCACCTGGTAAGAGGCAGGATAAGCTGCTCGCAACCTTATATGATAAAAAACGTTACGTAATACACTATCGCAATCTGCAGCAATGCACGCGACACGGACTTCGCGTTACAAAAATACATCGAATATTACAGTTTTCGCAATCTCCATGGCTTCGCAGTTATATCGAACTCAATACACAATTCCGAACACTCGCGAAAAATGATTTTGAAAAAAATTTATATAAATTAATGAATAATGCGGTATTTGGCAAAACGATGGAAAATGTGCGCAATCATGTTAATATTAAGCTCGTGACACATTGGGATGGAAGATATGGCGCAGAGGCGATGATCGCGAAACCAAATTTTCACAGCAGAAACGTGTTTTCGGAGAATCTGATCGCTGTTGAATTGCGCAATCTCGAAGTTAAATTTAATAAACCAATCTACGTGGGTATGTGTATACTCGACATATCCAAGACATGTTTGTACGAATTTCACCACGATTATATGGTACCTATGTATCGAGAGAAATGTAAAGTCATGTACACCGATACCGACAGTCTCATATATCACATCGAGTGTGAAGATGTATATGAGAATATAAAGCGCAACGTCGACAGATTCGATACCAGCGATTATGCGGTGGACAATGTGTACGGTATACCGCTCGCGAATAAAAAGATACCGGGTTTAATGAAGGATGAAAATAATGGCGCCATCATGACCGAATTCGTCGGGCTTAGGGCGAAGATGTACGCGTTACGAATAGATGGTAAAAAGGATACGAAAAAAATAAAAGGCGTCAAGAGTAACGTTGTCGCGAGAACGATAACATTCGACGATTACACGCGGTGTTTGAACGAAGAGATTGAAATGACGCGTCAGCAGTCGTGTATAAGATCTAAATTACACGAAGTATACACTATTCGCGAGACAAAAATTGCTCTAAGTCCGTACGATGATAAGCGGTATATCGTACCCGAAACCACCGACACGCTACCGTGGGGACATTACAAAATACCGTTGTAAATAAAAAGCATGTATATTGATTGTAAATAAAAATTATGTTTATTTATTGTACATTAAGATTATATGTATATTTATTGTAAATTATATGTATATTTTATAAAGTGTACAATATTGTTTATATTTATAATATATTATTTTTATCTATCCAAGAGTTGTGTGTCGCATCAAATCCCAGCCATTTCACATAAACCTTGTCACCCTTTTTGCGTATCACCTTTTCCACGAGATGTACGTCGGGATTAGCAACGCGTTGTAACTCGTATTCGTAAAATCCGCCGGCGATGGGATTTCCACGCGAATCTTTGAGTACATAGGTCACGGGATTAGTTTTCTGCACTTTAAGGGGATCCCAAAGGGTCTGTTTTACCGATAAAAACTTTATTTTGCAAAATCTTTTTGTTGATTATAGATATCAAAAAATCCTTTTCCACAATTAAAGTATACATAATAACGGAGGGCGGAGTTTAACATTTCATATGAAAAGTGGAAAAAAATGATAAAATTACAGTTTAGTTATCGGCCTGTGCCGTCAACATTTACTTAATATAAAAGATTTGTAATCTGCACGTGCCTAATCAGTAAACCCCGCACTCGGCATTTCATCAAAGAGTATAAGTGAGCTTAGAGAAGTGAGTTTAGAAGCTTTATAAAAAAGATTTTGCAAAATAAAATTTTCGTGCATATGTGTGTGTGCGAGATGGAGGCTGAAGAGTAAAACAGAGCAGTAGATTAGTTGCGTGATGTCGCGATAGACAGAGCTGCAATCGTACATGACAAACACAGACATAATCGTACTCTCTTCGTCTCTTTCATGCGTGTGAGAGTAATATACATGTACGCACTAACATTATTGCAGTATCTTTTTTCTCTCAATCATACGCTCTGTCACGCTCTGTCTCTTTCTAATCGCTCGCTCGCTATGTACTACGTATCGCTTCATGCTCCTCGCATATTCACTTACGCGTTCACTCGCGCTTCTCTCTCTCTCTCTCTCTCTCTCTCTCAGATCAGGCGAATGAGATAAAAGTCGTCTACGTATACCCGCCGAAACAAAATAGAAGCACTACTAGTTGTGTCCTTGAGGTTTCACCGGTCGTGCGCAAGGATCTTTTTGGCCGTGGACGTGTTTACCTGCGTTTCTCGTCCTGTTATTTCGCTGATCATGTTAGAATTCTCCAGTGCTTCAGATGTCTCGCTTTCGGTCACTTCGCGAAAGACTGCAAGGCTGAGCCCGCTTGCGGCCGCTGTGCCGGGGCCCACGAGGCCAGGGTCTGCTCGGGCAATGACAATCCTCTCAGATGTCAAAACTGCCTCAAGAAATATGGCCTAACCGCTCCTGATGGGGCACATTCGGCTCTAGATGCTAAAAAGTGTCCGATTCTCTGCAGAAAGATAAAGGACAAGATCGAAAATACGAACTATGGCTAACGCTAGATTTGCTCTTGAGGACCTGAAGATATGTCATGTAAACTGCCAGTCTCTCCTGGCTCACTTCGATGAGTTCAGCAGTTTTTTCAGTGATTCCGGCTATCACATCATCTGCATGTCTGAAACATGGCTTAAATCCAGCATTCCAGATTCTATGGTACGTTTGCCAGGCTTTTCGCTGGTCAGATGTGATAGACTCGGTAGAATTGGCGGAGGGGTAGGAATTTATAGTCTGGATACTCTTGGCATCTCCATTCTCGAGCACTCGGACGGCGCTGGTGATGGTCGTCCTGAATACATAATCGCGGAAATCATTCTTCAAGGCTCATCCCGACTTTTACTTGCTACAGTTTACAGACCGCCGAATGCTGGATATCTGCAAGAATTTTCTAATCTCTTTCTTGAAAGGCAGGTTGGCTATAAGCATTCTGTCATCCTTGGCGACTTTAATGCAGATATGAATGAGTGCACTTATGACAGCCGTTCCATAAAAACTTTCGTTTTATCGTCCAGCCTCTTCCTCGTGCCATACCAGGCCACGCACCATCTGAAGAATTCAAGCACTCTCCTTGACTTGTGTATCGTTGATGATTTGACCAAGGTGAAGGAATATGGTCAGCATGACGTCTCTTTCTTGTCTGCTCATGACCTCATCTTCATAAAGTACGATATCAAGATCCAGAGACGTATACGCAGACTCATCACGTGCAGGGACTTTAGGAATTTTAATGAAAATCTTCTTCTTGAAGACATCCTAAACTCAGACTGGTCAACACTCTTGTCATCAAATTGCATAGATGAAAAGATCAGCATTTTAAACTCGCAGCTCCTACACTTTTTCAACATACACGCACCTCTTAGACGTGTACTTTTCCGAAATCTTCCAGCTCCATGGCTTACGGAGGAGATACGAGCTGAAATGAGAGCTAGAGATCTCGCCAGAAGAGTTTGGCGTAGAAGCAGATCCACTATACACTACAAGGATTTCAGGATATTGCGCAACAGAGTCCAGGCTCGGGTTCGCTTGGCCAAGCGCTCTTATTATCAGGAAGCTTTCACCCATGGAGGGAGTGCAGTATCGGTCTGGTGTAAGCTCAGGCATCTCGGTCTTGTCAAGACCAGAGGCGACGCAGGTGGTCTCATATGCTCTGCCGACGATCTGAATGAATTCTTCATTCAGACCTCTGCCGAGAGTGAAATAGATGTCAGTGCGGATGAGGGAGTTTCTGCCCTCAACAACCTTTTCAATGTGGAATTTGATGATAACTCACTGCACTGGAATTATGTCACTCCTCTTACTATCAGGAGGATCTTTCACAGTAATGGGTCTGGCGCTATTGGAAATGACGGAATCTCTCTCAAAATGATCAAACTTGCTCTGCCTTGCATTATGCCGGTAATTGAACATCTTTTTAACTTTTCTCTTTCGAGGGGTACCTTCCCGGAATCGTGGAAGATGGCGCTTGTATGCCCAATACCTAAAATTAGAAACCCAACCGAAGTGCAGCACTATAGGCCAATCTCCATATTGCCTGTTATGTCCAAGGCGCTTGAAAGAGTGGTCTGTGATCAAATTTGTCTCTATCTGTCTGATCATAATCTTCTTGATCCCCGTCAATCAGCCTATAGACAGCATAACTCAACGCAGACATGTCTCATCAGGATGCTTGATGAGGTCAGACAAGCTGCCGACAACAGGATGGTCACTATATCCGTTTTCTTTGACTTCTCCAAGGCGTTCGACCGGGTACAGCATGTCAGGCTTATTGAGAAGTTGAAGAGCCTCAATTTCTCGGAAACCGTGCTCAGATGGATCTATTCTTATCTCACTGGAAGATCCCAGGCCGTTCGTGACAGGGTCAACGATTATCTGACCCCTCCGACCTGGGTCAGGATGGGCGTACCACAGGGCTTGGTGCTAGGACCTCTCTTGTTCACACTTTATCCGTCAGATTTTAGACACATGCTGCGACACTGTGAATACAATCTATATGCCGACGATCTGCAAATCTACCATCACTGTAAACCTCAAGACCTAGCCGATACCGTTAACAGAGTAAATAGTGACATTATCTCAATTCTCACGTGGGCCACTTCTAACAAACTGTTACTAAATGCGAATAAAACGCAATCAATTATTATGGGTACGTCAAGATACATAAACGCAATTGATCTAACTTCAGTTCCAAAAATTACTGTTGCTGGAGTCGATGTGACATATTCTACTCACGTAAAGTACCTAGGAGTTTGGATTGCGAACAACCTATCTTGGGATCTGCAAGTATCGCACATTACGAACAAGGTTCGCTCTACGCTACACCAGCTCAAGCTATGCAGACATCTTATTCCTGATTCACTAAAAATAAAACTTGTTGTCTCACTCATCTATCCGCACATTGACTATTGTTGCGCCATACTTACTGACATCACTGCTGAACTTAATCTGAAATTATATCGAGCCATGAACGCATGTTTGAGGTTTATCTTTTGTGTCAAGATCGATGAACACATCTCGCCATACTATACAAGGCTACGCTGGCTCAAGGTCGACAAAAGAAGGGAGTACCTCGTTGCCTGTCTTCTTTTCAATATTCTTAAATATCAGCAACCAGATCTTCTTTACAGGCTTTTCTCCATTAAAGTCTGTTCATCATCCAGATCTATGAGATCTGCTGAAGACCTTCTCTCGGTGCCTCAATGTCGTACAGAACTTTATAGGCGGTCTTACAGACTTAGTGCGATCAGATTATGGAATCGTCTTCCTCTAAACTTACGCAACGAATCTTCATCGGTCGTTTTTAAAAATGGACTCTATGCGCATTTACTCGATCTCACTGTTGAAGTGTGAATGATTTATAAGTTTTCTCCGGGACTTCCGCTTCCGGTGGCAGAGAGTGTGCATCGTGGGTGCTAGCGTGCGTGGTGGACTGCATATAAAGTGAGAAAGCGGAGAGTGATTGAGTAGAGAGTGTGAGAGGGTGAGAGTGAGGGTGCGAGAGAGTGAGGGAAGAGAAGGGCGGAAAGTGAGATAGGGAGTAAGGGAAAATAAAGGGAGATTAAAGCCCATTCTACAATGGCAGTAACAAGGCTGTAGGAGTAGAAAAGTATACTGTTTTTAGTGATATAAAGACCGAGAATAACGAAATGGGCAATTCTCATTTGCTCTTAAAACTTTTAAGAGTAAATGGGAATTGCCCATTTCGTTACTCTCGGTCTTTACATCAATAAAAAGAGTATACTTTCCTACTCCTACAGCCTTGTTACTGCCATTGTAGACGGGCCTTTAGAGAGGTGAGAAAACGTGGCAGTTAAGTCAAAGAGTATAGAGCTAACGGAGAGTGGAAACTAGGCAGGTGACAGCGACAGGAGTTGGTATAGAGGGCGCGGTAGAGAATAAGATGGCGCAGTCAGCCGCGAAAGAGGCGAAAGAGAGAAGAGGTAGTTACGGGAACATAGAGGAGATGCTAAAAAGGAAAAGAGGGGATCAAGGGGAAGAGAAAGAGGAAGAGGAGTCTTTCAGAAGCGTTAAGAAGACGATAGGAGTACTAAAGGATCCGGTGTTAGGAAGATTAGGAGGAGAGGGGGAGATACAGGAAATAATAAAAAGTTGGAGGAATGAAATGGAGGATTTAGTGAGGGAGATGAGAAGTATGAAGGGATGGAAGGAGGAAATAAGGAATATGAAAGAGGAAGTTAAAGAAGGAATTAAAGAACAGGGGAAAATGATGAGAGAGGAGGTGGAAGAATTGAGAAGGGAATTCGGTGAGAGGGAAAAAAGATGGATGGAGGAAAGGGAGGAACTGAGGTGGAGTATCAAAACGATGGAGAGGAAAATAGAGAAATTAGAAAAGCGCGGTATAGGGGAAGCAGAAGGGAGTAAGGCATTAAGACGGGAGGGAGATGGAGAGATGGGGAATAAGGTAAAGGAGATAGAGAGAAGAATGGAAAGAAGGGAGAGGGAGGAAAGGAAGAGAAATGTTCTGATTAAAGGGGTAGAGGTGAAGGAGGGGAGAAGAAGGATAGCGATAGAGGAGGTATTTGCTAGTATAGGGGTGGAAGTGGAGATAGAGGGAGTAAAAAGGATAGGGGGAGTTTTGGAGGGAGGGAGGGAGATGATTTTAGTAAGGCTGAAGGATGAAGAACAAAAAAAGGAGATTTGGGATAAGAAGAAAAGGCTGAGAGGCAGGAAGGAAAGAATTATGGAGGACTGGACGTGGAAAGAAAGAAGAATGAGATGGAGGTTAGAGGAGATGGCGAAGGAAGAAGAAAAGAAAGGGAGGAAAGTGCGGATAAGTTATGGAAAAATCAGAATAGATGAGAAATGGTGGAGATGGGATGAGGAGGAAGAAGTCTTGAAGGATGGGAATGGAAATGTAAAAAAAGAAGAAAGGCTAAAAGATAAGGAAGGAGAGGTAGTGAGTGAGCAGGGGGAAATGTAGGAAACGGGAGAGAAGAAAGTAGAGGGGAGAGAGGAAAGGGGGAGAGGGAAGGGGGGAGCAAGAAGGAGTATGGAAGGTGGCGTTTTGGAATGTAGCAGGGGCTGGAAATAAGGATAGGGAGTTTTGGCAAAGGATCAAGGGATGGGATGTAATAGTGATGTCGGAGACATGGATAGAGGAGAAAGGATGGGGAAAGTTAAAAGATAGATTACCGAAGGAGTTTACATGGAAAGTACAGACAGCAAAGAGAAAGAATAAAAAGGGAAGAGCGAGGGGAGGTATGCTGTTAGGAGTGAAGAAGAATATAAGGGTAGAGGAAGAAGGGGAGGAGGAAGAGGAGGGTAGAATGGTCTGCAGAGTAAGTATGGGGGGAGAGAGCTGGAGAATAGTGGGTATATACGTAAACGGGGATGTGGAAAGAAAGATGGAAGGTGTAAAGAGTTGGATGGAAGAAGGGGAAGAGGAGATTAAGACACTAATAGGGGGAGACTTTAACGCGAGGACAGGAGAGAAGGGAGGGTGGACGAGCGAAGAGGAACTAAGGAAAGGGGAAGAGGGAAGGAAATCGAAGGATAGGAAAATGAATAAGGATGGAAGAAAAATGATAGAATGGATAGAGAAAAGGGGATGGACAATACTGAATGGAAGCATAAAGGGGGACGAGGAGGGAGAGTTCACATACACCGGGGGAAGGGGAGAAACAGTTATTGACTATATTATAGGTGACGAGAAGGTAAGAGAAAAAATAGAGAGGCTAGAAATAGGAGAGGAGGTGGACTCAGATCATCACCCGGTGATAGCATGGGTTAAGGGTAGCACGAGCAGGGGGGTGAAGAAACAAGGCAACGTCAGGAAAGGAAAAAGGGGGGTATGGGACGAAAAAGGGAAAGAGATGTTTAGGGAAGAAATGGGAAGGGTGAGGAGAGGAGAGGTGAAGATACGGGAGGAAATAGAGGAAATGGGAAAGAGAGTAAGGGAGACATTAGAGAGATGCGAGGAGAAGAGGGGAAAAGAAAAAAGCTCTGGAAGGGGATGGTGGGATGAGGAGTGTAGAGAGAGAAAAAGAGAAGTAAGAAGGGAGTTGAGGAGATGGAGAACAGAGGGAGGGGGAGGAGATAGGTATAGAGAAAGAAAAAAAGAATATAAGGATTTATGTGAAGAGAAGGAAAGAGAGGAAAGGGACAGGATGATGAGAGAAGTAGGGGAAGCAAACACGGAGGGAAAAGTATGGGAGTTAGTAAGAAAAGAAAGGAAGGGAAAGAAGAGGGTGAATGAGGATATAGCGATGGGAGAATGGAAGGAATATTTTATGGGTCTGTTAGGGGGAGTGGAAGGAAAAGTGATAAGAGGAGGAAAGGAAAGGAGAGAGGAGGGGGGAGATGCAGAGGTAGGATTAGAATGGGAAGAAGTTAAGAAGGTGATAGGAGGGCTGAAAGGGGGGAAAGCGATGGGAATGGATGGGATACCGAACGAGGTCTGGAAGTACGGGGGGGAAGAGCTGGAAAAATGGGTGTGGGAGGCATGTGGGAGGGTATGGAAGGGAGAGGGGTGGCCGGAGGAATGGAAAGAGGGCATCATTGTACCGATAGTGAAAAAAGGGGAGGGAGTAGAAACAAAAGAGTATAGAGGAGTGACGCTAATGCCGTCAATTTACAAGATATACGCGGCGGCATTAGGGGAGAGATTGAAAGAAGAGATGGAGACAAAGGAGGTGCTGTCGGAAAGCCAAGCGGGGTTTAGAAAAGGAATGGGAACAGTAGACCAGATATACGCGCTAAACTACCTAATTAACAGACAGATAGGTAAGAAAGGAGGTAAAATGACGGCGGTATTTATAGACCTGAAGGCGGCATTTGATTCGGTGGACAGAGAGATTCTAATAAGGGTGATGAGGGAAAGGGGTATAAGAGAAGGATTGGTGAAAAGGATAGAAGAAATAATAAGGGAAACAAAGAGTAGGGTGAAAGTAGGAGATAGGACGGGAGAGGAATTTTGGACAGCGAGAGGGTTAAGGCAGGGATGTCCACTGAGTCCGATGTTATTCAATGCGATCCTGGCGGACTTAGAAGAGGACATGAAAAGAGGCGGATGGGGAGGAGTACGATTAGGAGAAGAAAAGATATATACTTTGGCGTACGCGGATGATGTGGTGTTAATGGCGGAAGAAGAACAAGATATGAGAGCTATGCTGAGTAGACTAGAGAGATACCTGGACAAAAAAGGCCTGGAATTGAACGCGGAAAAGACAAAAGTAATGAGATTTAGAAAGGGAGGAGGGAGGACAAAGAAGATAGATTGGAGATGGAAGGGGAAGAAATTGCAAGAAGTGAAGCAGTTCAAATATCTGGGGTACACCATACAAAGGAATGGAGGGCAGGAGGCACACGTAAAAGAGAGGAGAAAAAGGGCAGCCATAGTGATGAGGGAAGTCTGGGGAATCGGGAAAAGGTTGTGGGGAAAAGACTGGGAAAGGAGAATATGGCTGTATGACACATTGGTGTGGACGGTAATGGGGTATGGAGCAGAGATATGGGGATGGAAAGAGAGAAAAGAGATAGAGGGCACACACGATAGGTACTTGAAATGGACAATGGGAGTAGACTGGATAACGCCAGGGTATATGATTAGAGAAGAGACAGGGAGGGGGTTGATGAGAGGAAGAGCGGGGAGAAGGGCGTGGAATTTCGAAAAAAGACTAGAGGAAGGGAAGGGAGGAAAAATAGCTAGAAGATGTTGGTTAGAGATGAGAGAGAGATGGAAAAAAGGGAGGAGGATAGGGGCATGGGAGCAGGAAAAAGAGGAGTTTCTGAGAGAAAGAGGGGTACAAGGCGAGGAGGAGGAGGAAAGGGAGTATGAGGAGCTAGAAGAGAGAGACAGGAGAAAGCAGAAGGAAGAAAGGGAAAAGAAAATAGGAGAATCGAGGTACAACAAGTGGTACAGAAAAGTGAGGGGTGAGGGCACCCCAGAGTATCTGAAAAAGGGATGGGCGGAAAGTAGATGGAGAAGAGTATTAAGATTTAGAATGGGAAACGAAATGAGAGAAGGGTTATACTGGGAGAGAGAGGAGAAGAGGACATGTAGAGTGTGTGGAGGAGTGGAAGAGACTTGGGAACATGTATGGGAAGGGTGTACGGGAGAGGGGAGAGGGAGGGAGGTGAGCTGGCAGGAGGCGGTGGAAAGGATGCTGGGAGGAGATGGAGGAGGAGAAGAATGGATGAAAGAGGTAGAAAGAGCGAGAGGGGGAGAGAGAAAGAGAGAGAGTGAGAGAGAGGGAGAGAAAGAGAGAGAGGATGGAGGATGAAGGAAGAATGAAAGAGGAAAGAGGGGCGGAAACTTTAAGGAAGAACAGCGGAAGCGGGGGTCCAGTAGTAGAGATAAGGTTTAGCGTAAGATAGACGTAAGTAGTATGTAAGTTAGAGATAAAGCAGGAGAAGAATAAAGCGGAGAGAGAGAGAGAATGATGGAAAGGGCTATGATAGGGCGAAACATGTACAAAATGTAGCAGATTAAGGTAATAGGTTAAGGGAATGTAAAGATTGTAACCCCATTGGGGATCAATAAACTTATACATACATACATACATACATACATAAGTTTTCTCCGACTTGCCTCTTTCTACTTTTCTGACTTATGCCTTTCTTCCATCGCATGCATGTCTCTCTTTAAGTAATATAGTTTCTGCCTATTTCAACCTCTATGTATTTATTTCATCTGGTCTTACTAAGTTAATTTGTATTTATTTCTAATTTTTGTAATTCTTGTAAATTTTTGAAGTTATTGCGTGGTTATTTTTCTTTTAAGTAATTATTAAGTGTGTGTACTATTATTTCTATTAGATATTTTATTTCTATTTGTAATTATTGCCTAAGCGCTTTAGGGGATTTATCCCAGAGCGCGTAATAAATAGCGCTTTCTCTCTCTCTCTCTCTCTCTCTCTCTCTCTCTGCTCGTTCATTATTGTATTCTTTTATTCCCATTATTATATTCTTTTATTTGCTCAACTTTTATTCTTTCTATTCTCGTCTCCTTACATAAAAATAAATAGATTTATTTATTTATTTTTATTTTATACAGCATAAATGAGATATACTATACAAGTTATTTTCTTTTTTTATTTCACTATAGTTAATACAATACATAATTACGTTTCACTATAGTTAAATACAACACATGTACATACAAAAATATACACACACATGTATAATACCTTTTTTATTTATAAAATACACAATGTTTCATTTATGCTCTATAAAATAAAGATGAATAAATAAATTTATTATCGTGTAGGAAAACAAAAATAGAAAGAATAAAAATCAAACAAATAAAAGAATATATTAAATCTTATCCCTTTTATTTGTTTGATTTTTATTCTATCTATTTTTGTTTTCCTATACGATAATAAATTTATTTATTCATCTTTATTTTATAGAGCATAAATGAAACATTGTGTATTTTATAAATAAAAAAAGTATTATACATGTGTGTGTGTATTTTTGTATGTACATGTGTTGTATTAACTATAATAAAATAAAAAAAGAAAATAACTTATATTGTATATCTCATTTATGCTGTATAAAATAAAAATAAATAAATTTATTTATTTATTTACGTATACAGAGATAAGAATAAAATCGAAGAATAAATGTTGAACAAATACAAAAATATAATAATGGGAATGACAGAATAATGAATGAACAAAAGCAGAGAGGGAGAGAGAGAGAGAGAGAGAGAGAGAGGAGAGAGAGAGAGAGAGAGAGAGAGAGAGAGAGAGAGAGAGAGAGAGAGAGAGAGAGAGAGAGAGAGAGAGAGAGACAGACAGAGAGAGAGAGAGAAGCGCGAGTGAACGTGTAAGTGAATATGCGAGGAGCATGAAACGATTATAATGTTATAAAATAAGGATAAGAATATTAGGATGGGAATAAGGAATTTAAATAAATGAAATATATTTTGAAAAGAACTTTTATTTTATTTTATTATTGAATTTAATTGTGAATTCTATACAATGTGTGTGTGTGTGTGTGTGTGTGTGTGTGTGTGTGTGTGTGTGTGTGTGTGTGTGTGCGTGCGTGTGTGCATGCGTGCTATAATAATACTAATAAAACTTATAATTATACTGAAAATTACCCTTAAAATATAAAACCAAAATAAAACTTATAATTATACTTAAAATTATATTTAAAATATAAAATCAAAATAAAACTAAAATAAAATTTAAAAAAAAATAAGATAAAATTTAAAAAAATGTATATGTCGACGGGACATGGGTGTGGGACGAACGGCCGGGGGCCGACCATACCCGGCAGTTCGGTGCGGACGATGCGGGCACATCGGGTGGTGCGAACGACGCGGGCACGTATCCGGGTGGTGCGGACGACGCGGGCACGTATCCGGTTGGTTCGGACGACGCGGGCACGTGTCCGCCTGGTGCGGACGACGCGGGCACGTATCCGCATGATGCGGACGATGCGGGCACATATCCGGGTGGTGCGGACGACGCGGGCACGTATCCGCATGATGCGGACGATGCGGGCACATATCCGGGTAGTGCGGACGACGCGGGCACGTATCCGGGTGGTTCGGACGACGCGGGCACGTGTCCGCCTGGTGCGGACGACGCGGGCACGTATCCGCATGATGCGGACGATGCGGGCACATATCCGGGTGGTGCGGACGATGCGGGCACATATCCGGATGGTGCGGACGATGGGGGCACATATCGGTATGGTGCGGACGATGCGGGCACGTATCCGCATGATGCGGACGATGCGGGCACATATTCAGATGGTGCGGACGATCCGGACACATATCCGTATGATGCGGACGATGCGGGCACATATCCGGGTGGTGCGGACGATGCGGGCACATATCCGGGTGGTGCGGACGATGCGGGCACATATCCGGGTGGTGCGGATGAGGCGGCCACGTATCTGGATTGTGCGGACGATGCGGGCAGATAACGCCGCATCTGTTTATTTTTCTTTTTTTTTTCTTTATTAATTGCTCGCCTTACTGCCTCATTTATACGCTGAAAAAAATATTGGAATATTAATATTTCTACATGCATACATAACTACGTACTATATAAATTTATACACATATATTGATGTCTAATTCATTATATTATAATTACATACTTATATTTTTGAGAGTCTAATTTTTTTATATTATTATTTGCAATTCATATATTCACATAATGTGTAATTTACATATGATATAATATACTAAACCACGTACTAATTATTACACATACATATATGTACATATATGCTCATGTATATTTTATCGCACATAAACTAGTGCACATATCCCATATATACACATGTAACATACATATGCATATGTGTGTGTAATAATTATTGAGTGGTTCAGTATATTATATCATGTGTAAATTGCACATATATGAATTATATCTTCTTATTGTATTTGATTTAAATATAATATAATGAATTAGACATCAATATATATATATATATATATATATATATATATATATATATATATAATATTGACATCGATTGATGCGATCAAATACATGTGTATATGAATTCGAGTATGTGTCTGATGTGATGCTAATAATGACGGCAATAATTAATCCGATAATACTGTTGTAAATCTTTTTCTTGGTTAGCCGCTACATAAAGACAAATTTTTGTCTTGTTTTTAATTAATTGCATACATGTATACATGTATGTAACTATGCAAAAACAACACAACAAATTTGTCTTTATATAGCGGCTAACCAAGAAAAAAATTTACAACGGTATTCATTATTGCAGTCATTATTACCATCACATCAGATACATACTCGTATTTATATACATATGTATTTGATCGTGTCGATGTCAATATTATATATACATATATTTTTTGTCTAATTTTAACTAACCTTCCATTCAGTCCTCTCCCTTTCGGAGAGGAAGGGTCCTCTTTGGAACGGCGACGTCGCCGTCGTCGCCGTCGCCGTCGCCGTCCTGGCCCCGGCCGCCGTGGCCCCAGCCGTCGTGGACACGGGCGTCGCCGCCCCGGCCGTCGTGGGCACGGGCGTCGCCGCCCCGGCCGTCGTCCTCCTGGCCGTCGTGGCCCCGGCCGTCGCCGCCCCGGCCGTCGCGGGCCGGCCGTCGCGGGCTCGGCCGTCGCCGCCCCGGCCGTCGTAGGCACGGCCGTCGCCGCCTCGGTCGTCGTCGCCCCGGCCGTCGCGGGCCCGGCGGTCGCGGGCCCGGGCGTCGCCGCTCCGGCCGTCGTGGCCCCGACCGTCGTGGCCCCGGCCGTCGTCGTCCTAGCCGTCGTCGTCCTGGCCGTCGCCGTCCTGGTCGCCGTGGGCCTGGCCGGCATCGCCGTCGTCACCGTCGCCGTCGCCGATAACCCGGCAGGCCTATGGTCCGGCAGGCTAGTCGCACTTCGGGCTGAAAACAAAAAAATATATTAATATAATAAAGAAAATAAAAAGTTTATTCTCTCTTTACTTTCTGTCTATATATTTTAT
Organism: Formica selysi; assembly: GCA_009859135.1. Taxonomy (NCBI): domain Eukaryota; kingdom Metazoa; phylum Arthropoda; class Insecta; order Hymenoptera; family Formicidae; genus Formica; species Formica selysi. Next base: position 127,605 of record WHNR01000089.1, on the reverse strand, counting down.
TTACAGAGAAAAAAAAGAGAATAAATAAGAAAAAAAGGAGAGAAAAAAAATATAGAAAAAGACATTCTTTTTCTATATTTAATTAACATTATTAGAGCTATATATTATTGAAATTTGTGTATCGTATACATATATAACGCTATATAAATTACAATAATGTAAACTGATAATGTAAACATTTTACATTATCAGTTTACATTATTGTAATTTATGTAGCGTTATATATGTATACGATACACAAATTTCAATAATATATAGCTCTAATAATGTTAATTAAATGTACATTTATAATAAGATAAAGTATTGTACTTACTTTGTCTCAGCTTTGTCGGCTTCATCTCCGTACGGTGGACGGTGAGCGGTGGACGGTGAGCGGTGGACGATCTCAAGACAAATGATGATGTTCGGGCCGATTCCGAGCACGTGCGCCGTTGCCACATAGCACAGTATCGAGAGAGAGAGAGAAAGAGAGAGAGCGAGAACGAATAAGGAGCAAGCGAGATAGCTAACATGAAAGTTCTCGCTCGCAAGGCTCGCTTTATCTATAATCTCTGGCGTTATACAGGGTGTTACAAAAGTCTGGAAACGGTATATATCGAAATATATCGTAAATAATGCATTTTAGAAAAAAATGTTTCAGACAAAAGTTGTATGGTTTCGAGGGGGACATAAGGTGGTGTCATTAATTTGACCTTGAATAGTTGCTTGAAGGTCACGTGAAGGTCACCTTCAATTTTTTAAATGGAACTGCCTACTTTTTATTGCATATTCTTGTAGCTTATCTCGAGAGCTTTTCAAAACACTATAATAAAGTATTTTTTCATTAAGTACTTTTTGAGTTATTTTATATTTTAATCTCATTATTCTGAACATAAAAGTATTACGGTAAGATCATCGAAAACTAAATATTTTACGAGATGTTTTAATTTTTATATCAAAATATGTCAGATTAAAATATAAAATAATTCAAAAAGTACTTAATGAAAAAATACTTTATTATAGTGTTTTGAAAAGCTCTCGAGATAAGCTACAAGAATATGCAATAAAAAGTAGGCAGTTCCATTTAAAAAATTGAAGGTGACCTTCACGTGACCTTCAAGCAACTATTCAAGGTCAAATTAATGACACCACCTTATGTCCCCCTCGAAACCATACAACTTTTGTCTGAAACATTTTTTTCTAAAATGCATTGTTTACGATATATTTGACCGTTTCCAGACTTTTCTATCACACTGTATATTGTTAGTGGACAATTTTTGTTTCTCGCACTTATTGATTCGAAAATAATTACAATGAATTAATGATATCTTACCGATTAAAATAATACTAAACACGATATAAATCGGATAATTTTTAATCAATTATGTAATTAAAATTATGATTACTATTTTATTAAAAATAATTCGATTTATATCATATTTAGTGTCATTTTAATCGCAAAAATGTAATTAATCCATTACAATTATTTTCAGATATATAAAATGCGAAATATAGAATTTTTATTTTCTATAGTAAGGTGACATATACAGGGTGTCCCAAAGCACCCTTGACAACGCTCGTGAGCAGGTAGAGCACAGTAAACTTAACAGAAAAGTCCTATACCATTTTTTTCTATAACGCTTAATAAAGGAGTTATTATTGAATAAAGTCTGGTCAATCAGCGCCGACTTTTAGCCGGACGCACGTCAGTGAGCCGTCCGTCTGTTTGTGTGCGTCGCCGTAGCGACGGAACGCTCACGCACACTACCAGGCGCGCGGCTAAAGGTCGACGCTGATTGGCCAGACGTTATTCAATAATAACTCCTTTATTAAGCGTTATAAAAAAAAATGTTACAGAACTTTTCTGTTCAGTTTACTATGCTCTACTTGCTCACGAGCGTTGTCAAGGGTGCTTTGGGACACCCTGTATACATCAAACATTACAGATAAAGGGAGCCTGGGGAGCGAAACTTCGGAACTCTTTGATTTGTCATCTCGCTTGCTCCTTAATTCTTTCTTGCTTTCTCTTTTTTCGACTTTTCAGCATCGGGATCTTTCCTTATCTACAAAATATAAATCTTTTATAAAATAAAAACTTATACTTGCATTTTGCATTTTATTGATATGAATATAAATATAATGGATTAATGAGATTCTTGCGATTAAAATGATACCAAACATGACATATATCGGATTATTTTTAATCAATTATGTAATTATGATTACTTATTTTATTAAAAATTATACGTTTTATGTCGCATTTAGTATCACTTTTATCGCAAGAACGTCATTAATCCATTATATTTATATTCATATTAATAAAATGCAAAATTGCTAGTTAAAGTTTTTTTTTTATAAAATGTTTATATTTTGTACATAAGAAAAGATCCCCGATGCTGAACAATCGACTAAAGCGAGAGCAAGAAAGAATGAAGGAGCAAGCGAGATGACAAACATCAAAAAGTTTCAAAGTCTCCCTCGCCAGGCTCTCTTTATCTGTAATGTTTGACGTATATATATCATCTTATTATATAAAATAAAATCTCTGTATTTCACATTTTATAAGAGTGTTGCAAAGCAATAAATATCGGTAAGATGAGTAGTCGCACAACTTAGTGCCGGCGTCTCTTACCGCATACACTCGGGTTCGAATCCCGAGTAAGGCGTGAATCCGCCGCTATCTGCAGATAATATCCCCCGTACAATCCCCATAGTCCCTATATCATCCGCATCATCTGGATATGTGCCCGCATCATCTGGATATGTGCCCCCGCATCGTCCGCACCATCCGGATATGTATCTGCGCATATTAGCGCAGGTACTCTTTTGCAATTTTTTTTTTTTAGTAAAAAATAATTGCTAAATTAATTTTATACATAACAACATTATTTATATTTAACGAAAACATTATATAAAATTAATTATATGGATTATTCTGTATAATTAATAATAATTGTATTATCTTTGTATATTACACATTATATGTTATATACAAGTGCCTCAAAATTTCAACATTTAAATTTTGCAATAGAATAATTCTGGAAATATTAAATAACATAAATTTTTATCAATTTATTTTTAAGCACTATTTTCTAAAATGTAATAGCTTTCACTTTACAACTTATGATTTAGATGATTGCCTGTGATTCGTGCGTCTAATAATTGATAACCGAGCATTTAAAGTTTCACTTACTCTATATACAATAATTAATTGATAAATTACCAAATTTTAATATCAATCTTGTAACTAATAAAATACTAATAACATAAATATATATAAAAATGAAAATATATATATATACTTTTATTTTTATATAAAGTTCCCAAGTTTTTATTATCAATTTTTTAATATCAACATGTGTAAAACAAAAATATAATAATTAATTAACAAATTGAATGCCGAATTTATTTGGTTACCTATAATATGCTGATAACGTGTGTGTATCTATATATATATATATTTGTGAATTTATATATAAAGATGGAAATATACGTATATGTATATATTATCAGATAATAACTAACAAGATCAATTCGGTATTGAATTGGTTAATTAATTATTATATTTTTGTTTTACACATGTTGATATTAAAAAATTGATAATAAAAAGTTGCCAACTTTATATAAAAATGAAAGTATGTATATATATATTTTCATTTTTATATACAGGTGATTCAAACAACTTCTGTCTTACAATGTCATATACTTGATCCATTTTAAGACGATTTTTCCTTTGCCAAAATTTTTTCCGAGGCTTAGTTTTCAAATTATAAGCCAAATAGTTAACGAATTACGGGCCGCGTACGCGAGGCAGGCAGGGCGGCGCAACTCATCGTCCGATGCTGGTGATTACGTGAAGCGCTCGCTGCGATCAACTGTTTGCTACGTGCGATGGATATAAAAGAGAAAGAAGAGAGAGAGAGAGAGAGAGAGAGAGAGAGAGAGAGAGAAAAGAGAGAGAGAGAGAGAGAGAGAGAGAGAGAGAGAGAGAGAGAGAGAGAAGAGAGAGAGAGAGAGAGAGAGAGAATGTGTATGTGTGTGTATACGCGTATACGCGTTCTCTCTCACACATACATCCATCGCATGTAGCAAACAGTTGATCGCAGCGAGCGCTTCATATAATCACCAGCATCGACGGTGAGTTGCGCCGCCCCTGCCTGCCTCGCGTACGCGGCCCGTAATTCGTTAACTATTTTGCTTATAATTTGAAAACTAAGCCTCGAAAAAATTTTGGCAAAGAAAAATCGTCTTAGAATTGATCAAGTATATGACATTGTAAGACAGAAGGTTGTTTTGAATCACCTGTATATTTATATGTTATTAGTATTTTATTAGTTACAAGATCGATATTAAAATTTGGTAATTTATCAATTAATTATTGTATATAGAGTAAGTGAAACTTTAAATGCTCGGTTATCAATTATTAGACGCACGAATCACAGGCAATCATCTAAATCATAAGTTATAAAGTGAAAGCTATTACATTTTAGAAAATACTGCTTAAAAATCAATTGATAAAAATTTATGTTATTTAATATTTCCAGAATTATTCCATTGCAAAATTTAAATTTTGAAATTTTGAAGGACACCTTGTATATAGCATATAATATGTAATATACAAAGATAATACAATTATTATTAATTATACAGAATAATCCATATAATTAATTTTATATAATGTTTTCGTTAAATATAAATAATGTTTTTATGTATAAAATTAATTTAGCAATATAAAAACTATGTTTTTATTCGGTTATACAATATTCATTTATAAAGATAAACATTTATAAAGATGTGCATTAGTTTTCATTTTCATCATAACGCGATATCTATAGCAGTCAGTACGTAAGTACGTATGTATCGGGCAGTAAGTCGGCTGTACGCACACACACGTGCAAACAGACGAACGCGATCATATCAGTGCGCGGCAATCTCAGTCTCAGTTTGTCGCGTGTGTTTTGTACATACGCGTAACAAGAGATTATCGCGCCCTCAACCGTTATAACGCGTTATAACACGTTGAACTGAAAAAACTGTGTTTTTGTGTTTTTATTAATTTGTAATATATAGTGTGTCCACATAATGGGACGAAAATATAACGACAAACGCTTGCCTCTCTCTGTCCGAAGACTTTCCTTAAAAAGAATAAGGGTCAAAAGGTTAGTATTATTTATATGTAAGGTATATTTACACAGGGTGTCCGAAAATTCGCGAAACACCCTTTAAGGGAAGGTAGAGGGTGTTATTCTGAACAGAAAAGTCCTGTAACATCTTTTTCTATAACGCTTCATAAAGGAGTTAGTATTGAGTAAAGTCTGGTCAATCAGCGCCGACTTTTAGCCGGGCGCACGTCGGTGAGTCGCGCGCCTAGTAGTGTGCGGCGGCGCACACTTCGCAGCGCGGGGCTCACCGACGTGCGCCCGGCTAAAAGTCGGCGCTGATTGACCAGACTTTACTCAATACTAACTCCTTTATGAAGCGTTATAGAAAAAAATGTTACAGGACTTTTCTGTTCAGAATAACACCCTCTACCTTCCCTTAAAGGGGGTTTCGCGAATTTTCGGACACCCTGTATATAAGGTAAATCCAATACAGATTGACTTGCGTAAAGTTGGCACCCGATTTTAACCAAATCAAATTTTGGAGTTTGTTTCTCATAGAATTTCGCCTGCAGGTGATTGTAGTAATAATTATTTTGTTAATAGTTGAAAAATAAACAAATAAATTAAGAAATTAGTGAAACTACGAAATGTTAACTAACAAGAAACGTAATTAAAGTAGGCAATCAGGAGCAAGCACAATGTGTAGGGCGCAATTAGATTTATTGACAATACAAAATTATATGTAAATAAAATTCGCGAACGTTTTGGTCTTTTTTGAGACCCTCTTCAGCGCAAAACAAAATTAATAGATAACTTTGACATAATATTATAAATCAATGATCGCAAATAAATAAATACATAAAAATAAATAATAATAAATAAATAAATAAATAAATAATTAATAGATAAATGGTACAACTATCAAATAAATAAGAGTCAACCGCCGCATAACAAGTCAGTAAATATAAAAATGAAATGTCAACGGAAAACCTTTATATCGATCATTCTATTCCGTACACTGCGCTTGTTCCTGATTGACTACTTTAATTACGTTTCATGTTAATTAACATTTTGTAGTTTCACTAATTTATTTGTTGTTAATTTATTTGTTTATTTTTCAACTATAAACAAAATAATTATTACTACAATCACCTGCAGGCGCAATTCTATGATAAATAAACTTCAAAATTTGATTTGGTTAAAGTCGGGTGCCAACTTCACGCAAAAAGATTGTACCAACACTTGTCATCGCGTAGAACATAGTAAACTGAATATAAAAGACCTTTGCTCTACTCGCTCACGAGGGTTGGCACAATTTTTTATTTTTTATATATATATACATGGTGTCCGATCAAAAGTGGGCACCCTATTTGATCTTATAAATTAAAAGTATTAAATTATAACAATTATTTATGAAGTACTTTATTGCGAGCATAGTGGTTGCTAACAAAAATTATAACGGAAAAATATGCATAATATTTTTGTATTAATATGAATAATTCGATAAAATACACGTTATACTCTTTCAGACAAATACAATAATGTATGATGCTAATATTTTACATATTATGTTTATATTTTACGAGTTTAATCGGTTTGAAATCTCGTAGGTGACATATATCTTTTCATTTTTGACGATGCGATAAATCTATTTTCTGCCTCATTGTTATGATCAAATGACAACGTGATATATGTTAATCTGTAAGACACGAATTAGAAATTAGCCATATCGTGGGGCCAAAAGCGAAAAGGTAAATGTTGCCCACGAAATTTCAAGCCAATAAAACTCGTAGAGCATGTAAAATATTTACATTAAATAATACATTGTTGTACCCGTCTGCAATAGTGCTACAATTATTATTATTATTATTATTTTATTGAAATTTAATATCATTATGAAAAAATTAAGCATATTTCTCCGTTCATAAACACAGATAATTGTTGTAAACAATTACGCTAACAATAGAGTTCGGTTTAAACAATTTACTTGTTATGATTTTTCTCTTTTAGTTTTAAATATAAAAGAAGTTTGCCACTTTCGGTGGGACATGCTGTATAAAATGAATTGTTTACGTAAAAAATTTATTTTATACAGCATGTCCCACCGAAAGTGGCAAACTTCTTTTATATTTAAAACTAAAAGAGAAAAATCATAACAAGTAAATTGTTTAAACCGAACTCTATTGTTAGCGTAATTGTTTACAACAATTATCTGTGTTTATGAACGGAGAAATATGCTTAATTTTTTCATAATGATATTAAATTTCAATAAAATAATAATAATAATAATAATAATTGTAGCACTATTGCAGACGGGTACAACAATGTATTATTTAATGTAAATATTTTACATGCTCTACGAGTTTTATTGGCTTGAAATTTCGTGGGCAACATTTACCTTTTCGCTTTTGGCCCCACGATACGGCTAATTTCTAATTCGTGTCTTACAGATTAACATATATCACGTTGTCATTTGATCATAACAATGAGGCAGAAAATAGATTTATCGCATCGTCAAAAATGAAAAGATATATGTCACCTACGAGATTTCAAACCGATTAAACTCGTAAAATATAAACATAATATGTAAAATATTAGCATCATACATCATTGTATTTGTCTGAAAGGGTATAACTTGTATTTTATCGAATTATTCATATTAATACAAAAATATTATGCATATTTTTCCGTTATAATTTTTGTTAGCAACCACTATGTCCGCAATAAAGTATTTCATAAATATCTGTTATTATATAATTTTTTTAATTCATAAGATCAAATAGGGTGCCCACTTTTGATCGGACACCATGTTTATATATATATATATATATATATATAAACATATGTTTATATATATGTTTATATATATGTATATATATGTTTATATATATATATATATATATATATATATATATATATATATATATACATATACATATATATGTATAAATAGATTCTAATATGTATATGCATATATAATTAAATAATTATATAAAACAGATGTAAGTAAATAAAATTTGATAATAATTTCAATTAAAGTAAAACGATAGAAATCAATATAAATTTAAACTATATATATATAAATTTAAAATATATATATATATATATATATATATATATATAAGTAATTAAAGTAAGTTAATTTAAATTTTTATTTAAAAAATTAATTCTGAAAAAGATTTATTCTAATATCGTCCGTAAATAATTATTATAAAATTATTTTACATTTACTTTCTTAGTAATTTTTTTAAATTGGAGAAAACTTGTCAAAAACATTTTTTGAATTGAGATTATACAATTCCTGAGTTTATACAAAAAAAAAATAAAATGACATTTAATGTTTAAATTTATATTGATTTCTATCGTTTTACTTTAATTTAAATTATTATTAAATTTTATTTACTTACATCTGTTTTATATAATTATTTAATTATATATACACACATATTAGAATCTATTTATTGTATATATACGAGGTGTGATAAAAAAGTAACGAGAATTTTCAAATTGCGTGCGCTGTATCTTGTCTATCGAGTTGATTCTTTTTTTGTGTATTAGTAGCACTGTCAGTGACGTACGTGTCAATTTTCAGGCAGCTACGACGCTTAGTTTGGCGAGCGAATGAGCAAGATGTACTTGAGTGTGTTCGGCTATTTTTTGTGTGGCGAAATGTCGGATCAGAGTTTGTTTGAAATTTTGTGTTAAAAACGGAATTAAGTGCAGCGAAACGTTCAAAATGTTAAAGAAGGCCTTTGGTGACGATACTATGTCACAACCACGAGTTTATGAATGGTACAAACGCTTTCAGGAAGGCCGAGAAGACATCGAAGATGACGCGAGGTCATGAAAACGTGGAAAAAGTTAAAGAGATTGTGCTTGTTAATATGTAACAAGCCGCTTTCGCGAGGCGGGCGACGGATAACTCGGTCGGGATCCTGGGTTCGGGAAAGCGGTATCGAGACACGAATGCGTTGTGATGTTTGGTAAAATGTAATTTATTTCGTGTAAATGTATGGTGGTACAACGTGAGTGTATGTGTAGGTGTGAGTGTAGGTGTAACGAGACGAGTGGCGAGTGTGAGTATTTACAATGTATATGTGCGCGGTTACGCAATGTCGGTGTGCGAGTACGGATAATGTATAGATGTGAGTATTTACAATGTATGCGTGCGGTTACGCAATATGTGTGTGTGTGCGTACGTATAAAGTATCTATGCGAGTATGTACAATGTGTGTGTGTGATTACGAAATGTCGGTGTGTGAGTACGTATAAAGTATCTATGCGAGTATGTACGATGTGTGTGTGCTGTTACGCACTGTATGTGTGCGAGTATATACCGCCGGGGGTGCATGCAATGCACCGTGATTGCGCGCAGCGCGATTCGCGATTTCGGGTGTTCGATCGCGTATCGATTATAAATCGCGCAGCGTAAATCCGGCAGGAGCCGTTAGCTGTCGGGTGGTCCTTTTCGGCCGCGTCGGTGGGCGGTGGGCGGTCCTTCGACGCGGGAATCGATTTCGGCTGTCGATCGGTGTCGCGGTAGGGCGCAGGTCAGCCCTCGGCGCGGGACTTAGCGCTCCCGTATTAATGGCGCGTCCCGATGTCGTAATGGCGGTCGGGCCGTATTAGATATGTGTGTCTAGTGCGGTCGGTAATACGTCAGGATGGTCTGTCCCCGTGTATGTGCAGGAGTGCAACGGCCGACGAGAACACCCGTCGATGGCAGGGAACTCCCCACCACTAGTAGGTCGCCGTTGCACGCAGGTGGTCGGATTTTATGCGAGGTGTCGAGTACTCTCGACGGAGACGAGTACGCCCGTTCCCGTTTGCCTCTTTTAATCGGAATCGGAAGGATCGCTCTCGGAGATGCCGCAAACTCTCGGCGGAGGCTGGGTACACCCAACCCCGTTTTCTCTCTCTCTGAGCGGTTCAGGATCTAGGCGGTTTCCAGGCGTCTTACAGACTCTGGCGTGCGGAAGATCTGGTCCCGATAATTAGAAACGCGCTCTATTTATATAATTCTCCGGCGCGCGCGTCTGCGTAATTCGCGTATTGTTCTACCGGTACTATCTCGAAGCGGCGCGCGCGGCTCGGGTATGTTCGGTACAGGTCGGGTCGGTTACCCGAGCGCGTCGTCGATTCGAGATGTTTACGCGCGCCTAACGGCGGTTTAATAAGCGCGTGTTTCTATTATCGTTTAAAAATGGGCGCTCGGCGCCTCCGCATTTGCCCGACCGGTGTTTGTCGGGCGGCGGACTTCCGGCGGATCGGCGGCCGGGTACGATGCAGTAACGCTGGGGAGATGCATCGTTACAAATATATTAGCTAATATTATAGCAATTATATATTAGCTAATATATTAGCTAATATTAGCTAATATATTAGCAAGCACAATCTCTTTAACTTTTTCCACGTTTTCATGACCTCGCGTCATCTTCCGATGTCTTCTCGGCCTTCCTGAAAGCGTTTGTACCATTCATAAACTCGTGGTTGTGACATAGTATCGTCACCAAAGGCCTTCTTTAACATTTTGAACGTTTCGCTGCACTTAATTCCGTTTTTAACACAAAATTTCAAACAAACTCTGATCCGACATTACGCCACACAAAAAATAGCCGAACACACTCAAGTACGTCTTGCTCATTCGCTCGCCAAACACAAACTAAGCGTTGTAGCTGCCTGAAAATTGACACGTACGTCACTGACAGTGCTACTAATACACAAAAAAAGAATCAACTCGATAGACAAGATACAGCGCACGCAATTTGAATATTCTCGTTACTTTTTTATCACACCTCGTATGTACATGGTCACAAACTCCATATACATAATGCATTCTAGAAATAAAATAGTCAAAAATTCTAATACAAAAATATCAAGATTGCAATAATTTTTGAATTATAAGTGATTAAAATTTGCTAATAATATTGCATACAATTCATATCCTCAGGCTTTATACACATACTGATCTGTTATCTGTTATTGCTGACAGATAAAAGGAATAAATAAATTTGTACAAAATTTGATCAAAATAAATAATAATATAATAATTAATCAATAATTGAAATTGTTATTTAAGAACCAATTAAATATTTTACGTACAAGTGTAGTTTGATATCAGCTAATTGCATAACATAATACTCATACACATAAAAAACAATAAAATCAGCTGTACAGTAAAAATCAATATTACCTGATTTGTAAAATCAATAACAAATGACAGATCAGTACGCGTATATGTGTAGTTACGGAACTGAATGCGCGAGATGTATGCGATATCATAATAAACTTTGGTCATTTATAACTCAAAACATTACAGCTTCAAAATGTTTGTATTTCAATTTTTGACTCTATTTTATCCCTACAATACATTATTGTACGGAGGTGGTGAGACAAGCTATGTATGTATGTATATATATGTGTGCGTGTGTGTGTGTGTGTGTGTGCGCGCGCGCGCGCGTGTGTGTACACACAGTGTATATATATATAAGTAATGCCGAATATATAACATAAATCTCTGAAAAATAAGAACGCAGTCTTTTGCTTATTTTGATATTTTATTGAAAATTTATTATATTTGTATTTTATAATAGTAGTTAGTGCTACAGTAGTTAGTTAGCCAGAGGCGGTTAGTTCGTGAGCTGGTTGTTTTAAGAATATTTGACACCAAATGCGTTTTGCATGTTCGCTTTGGTTAAAAAATATATGCCAGAGGCGATTAATTCGTGAGCTGGTTGTTATCTCACACTAGATGCGATTTGCATGTGTGTTAAAAAATATATGCCAGAGGCGATCAATTCGTGAGCTGGTTGCTATTTCACACTAGATGCGATTTGCGTGTGTGTTAAAAAATATATGCCAGAGGCGATCAATTCGTGAGCTGGTTGTTATTTCACACTAGATGCGATTTGCATGTGTGTTAAAAAATATATGCCAGAGGCGATCAATTCGTGAGCTGGTTGTTATTTCACACTAGATGCGATTTGCGTGTGTGTTAAAAAATATATGCCAGAGGCGATCAATTCGTGAGCTGGTTGTTATTTCACACTAGATGCGATTTGCATGTGTGTTAAAAAATATATGCCAAAGGCGATCAATTCGTGAGCTGGTTGTTATTTCACACTAGATGCGATTTGCGTGTGTGTTAAAAAATATATGCCAGAGGCGATCAATTCGTGAGCTGGTTGTTATTTCACACTAGATGCGATTTGCATGTGTGTAAAAATATATGCCAGAGGCGATCAATTCGTGAGCTGGTTGTTATTTCACACTAGATGCGATTTGCATGTGTGTTAAAAAATATATGCCAGAGGCGATCAATTCGTGAGCTGGTTGTTATTTCACACTAGATCGATTTGCATGTGTGTTAAAAAATATATGCCAGAGGCGATCAATTCGTGAGCTGGTTGTTATTTCACACTAGATGCGATTTGCATATGTGTTAAAAAATATATGCCAGAGGCGATCAATTCGTGAGCTGGTTGTTATTTCACACTAGATGCGATTTGCATGTGTGTTAAAAAATATATGCCAGAGGCGATCAATTCGTGAGCTGGTTGTTATTTCACACTAGATGCGATTTGCATGTGTGTTAAAAAATATATGCCAGAGGCGATCAATTCGTGAGCTGGTTGTTATTTCACACTAGATGCGATTTGCATGTGTGTTAAAAAATATATGCCAGAGGCGATCAATTCGTGAGCTGGTTCTTTTGCATGTGCGTTATGCTTGTTATAAAATATTTTAGAGGCATTTATGTTGTCAAAACATTTTCTATTGTATTATATAATAGCATTATATAACTAATTTTTAATAGAACTTAGATCAAAAAATGTATAAACAAAAGACTGCACTTATTTTTCAGAGGTTTTATTTGTTTCAAAAATATATAAAATTATATATATAATATATATTATTATATATAATATTTTATTTTTGTAGCTACGTTTTAAAAAATATTCATCCATTAATTTTTCTTTGCCGGCGACAATTATTGCAGCTAACCCAAGAGGCAAATGACTCCCGGCACACTAGCATTACTGAGGGTACTAACGAATCTGTAAATTTGCAAAAATCGGTTGAATTACTTCCCGATATAATGGATTCGATAATTAGTACCCAAACAATGCAGTGCCTCGAGTCAACTTCAAATACAGGTATGTGTGAAAATGTTGAATTTTGCGAAGATAACAATAATTTTGTTATCGAAAACGGCCTTCTGGATACAAATCGTATCCAGGAAAGCATGCCTGAAGGCCGTCGCATTGTCGACATTTCTTTTCTGTGGAGTGAAATCCATAGAACATTTGATAAACATACGCGAGGAATAGAGTGCCAATTTAAAGATTGGAAACTCGTTAATTCTCGTCGCCGTGGGTTAATGACACAAGTGTTCTTCAAATGCCAAATGTGCAATTACGAAGCCAACATCTGGTCAGAACCCACAGAGCCTGAAACATTGGACATTAATACAGCCGCTGTAGCAGGAACTGTTACAATGGGAATTGGTTTTGCCCAGCTGGAAGAGCTGTGTGCAGCCATGAATGTTCCTTGTATGTCCGAGCCGACTTACAGAAAATATAGAGAAAATTTAGTCGATGATTTTCAAAAAACAGCCATGGAAAATATGAAAATGGCTGGCGAAGTTGAAAAGCAACTCGCTATTGAAAAAAACGAGGTTATAAACGGCATTCCGTATAACAGTTGTAGCGGATGGTAGTTGGATAAGAGATCGTACGGTAACGCCTACGACTCACTTTCCGGTATTGGAGCCATAATTGGTTACCGAACGGGAAAGATTCTCTTCGTCGGTGTCCGCAATAAATTTTGCACGCTATGTAATGTGGCAGAGCGGAGAGGTATAGAATCAAGAGCTCACAAATGCTACAAAAATTTCGACCGCAATGTCAGCTCTACAAGCATGGAGAGCGATGCCATCGCGGAAGGTTTTAAATGTAGCCTTGAAATGCATGGACTGATTTACAAAACAGTTGTTGCCGATGGTGACAGTAGTGTATATCAGGCCATTGTTGATAACAGACCATACCGTGAACATATGGTGACAGTAAAAAAAATTGAATGCACCAATCATTTGCTTCGCAACTTATGCAAAAAGCTTAAAGCTGTGGCAGAGATGACCCAGCCAAAGATGCATAGACAGCGTGGCTTTGTAGAGGTGCGAAATGTTGTAAAAAGCAACATTTTAAAAATACGAAAGGAGGTAATAGAGGTAGCCGCTAGACGAAGAAATGAAAAGCAACCTCAACATTATCAGGCTATGGAATTGCAAAAAGATATATTGAACATTCCTAGTCATATTTTTGGCGAACATAAGCGATGTGAAGCTCGCGGTCATATAAGCAAAGAGAATTGTAATGAAACGAAGAAAAATTATGTACCGTTTCTAAAATTACATGGTCTCTATCCAAAAATACAAAGTGCTGTCATGTACCTTAGCGCTTACTCCGATAGCTTATTGCTAAATTTAACGAATAACCCTGCAGAATCGTTCAATTCGATAATCTGCAAACAAATAGGCGGAAAGCGTATTAATTTTGGAAAAAAAGGCTCTTACAATGCTAGAATTGCAGGAGCAGTTGTGCAATACAATACGCAACAAGTACTTACACAATTACATCAAAGCATGTGTAAGACTGTTCCGCCTATTATCGAGAATCTGGAAAAGCGACGCCAAATAAAAGTTGCAAGAACCAGAGAATCTCGAGAAGCGCAGGGAAGGCAAAAAAAATTCAAACGAGAATCAGGAACAGATCGTTATTACGGTCTGCAATCGCAAAAACCGGATCTTCCATCCGATATATTTGAGCAACTGCGACAAAATCATTTAGAACAGTTGTTCGAAAATGGGGTAAATTGGCAAGAAATAGAACTTGAGACTAGAAACCAAAATGAGTCCGAATTATGGTTATCATTGAGACGTGAAATGTTGACGGCATCCAATTTTGGAACCGTATGTCGCATGAGACCGACAACGTCCTGCGCATTGACTGTAAAAAACATTTTATATCCTCCGTCTATTGATACCGCAGCCATGAAATATGGTCGCGAAAATGAAAATGTAGCGAGGAAAGAATTGGCCATGAAATTAAATAAAGCAATAAAACTTTGCGGATTGTTCATTGATAATGAAAATCCATTCTTGGGTGCGTCTCCTGACGGACTTATTGAGGAAAATGATCTTGTGGAAATCAAATGTCCTCTGTCGGCTGAACATTTGACAGCAGAAGAAGCCATAGAGACATTGCCTTCTTTGAAAGGCATCTTTGATAAAAAAAATCCACATAAAATGAATCGGAATCACCGATATTTTTACCAAGTTCAAGGTTAATTGAATATAACAAAGCGAGAATATTGCATTTTTGCTGTTTGGACGCCAAAAAGCATAAAAATATTGCGTATTAGTACAGACAATGAATTCTGGAAAAATCAAATGCTGCCTTTTCTAACACGCTTCTACTACGAATGCATGCTTCCAGAAATATTGGATAGTCGACATAATAGACATATGCCAATCAGAAATCCAAAATATATAACAGAAGCTAAAGAAAAAACAGCGAAACAAATAATTAGCCGAAAAACTATTCGGCGGAATATTATAGAAAATTCAAATATTCTCGAAGAAAAAAAGCGATGCAAATCAAATGTTTTGCCTGTAGAAGCAGAAGCATTTACTGCTACTGCTGCTACTCTGGATACAGAGCAAGATGATGATTGTATCATAGTTAGTTATTCAAATAACAAACATGATATTACTAAAGACGATGTGGAGAGACATGAAAAAATGTTAAATGCGATTGCTCCTCTCTCTGTCGTGAAGGATAATATCTTGCCCATAAACAGCAAAATAAACGATGAATCATTAGATCGATTTTTACGCATCGTAAGAGAAACTTCTGATTTCGAAACGCAAAGTGTGCAATATTTGGAGTTTCCTCATATGATTGCAGCCAGTGATAATAATAAAAGCTTACAAATCATTGGAGGGAATTGTAGTGATCACTGGCGATGCATTTTCTTTGATGGCACTAAACTTCGCGTATATGATAGCCTACCTGGCTGTACATACGGTAAGATGGTAGCTAAAGAGAAAAATTATATACATCTACGTTATCCTACAATAAATCAAGCTAATATTATTTTTGAAAAGGTTCAAATACAACCTGATGGCATATGTTGTGGGATTTACGCTGCGGCTTTCGCCACGACTATAGCCTTAGGAGGCAACCCTTGTGAACAGAAATATTCCAAGGATGTAAAATGCATGAGAGAACACTTTTTTAAAATTATAGAAGGCAATAAACTGCTGCATTTTCCACAATGATCAAGCGACGCGGTAGCGTCGCGACGCCAAGTATATATTTTTACCTTTATGAGGTTTTTTTTAATGGGATAACATTATCCAAAAAGTGTATCGTAATATTTGTACGAATATTGAAAAAAAGATGCCTCAATCTCGATTGCAAATTATAATCGGAGAGACGAAAAACATATTGATTGCGTTCTCACGAAAATGGGCGATGGAGGGGCCCATTTTATATTTTCAATATTCAGAATATTGTAAAAATATATTATTCTGTTGCGATCGAGACAAACAATGTATTATAAATCTTTATTACAAATATATAAACATTTATGTATACAAACAAAAAGAAGACAATATAATATATATTTGTATAAATAATACATTGTTGTTATATATCCATTAATTATATCGATTGAAAAAAATTAGCTGCATTGCATAGATCGCAACTTATAGAAAGTTACATGATAATATTCAGAATATATGTATATATATCATACACATACATCTATATTGTCATCTTTATCCACATCAAAAATTTTATTACCAAGCATCATTCCTTCGTTGCAAAATTTAACACCGTAAACATAATCCATACTGTTATTTTTATCTTGACTCAAAATAGCTCCCACATATTTTTGCCCTAGTGGACCCAGGTGTGCGCGCAATGTATTTTGACCCTCGGACGTTTGTAATTGATGTTGAACCGACGTCACAAGCGTTTCAGGCATGGTTTCGAAAATTTCTTCCACATACGGAGACGATCTTTCGTACAATATTTGACTCGATTGTACATCTTTTATCGGAGTAGAAGTAACCACATTCGATAATTGTTTCATTCGCTTACGTTTTGATTGATTTGGAGTAGAAGTTATTAGCGAATCGTTCAATGATATATTTGACCTTGTTCGCTTTGTTCCAGACTCTTTTTTCAGATGCTTGTCTTCGAGCATACTCGATGGTTCGATTTTTGCTTCATTAGATTCCACATTGATTGTATTTTCGACAAGTTGTTTTAGAGGTTCGATAATAGGTTTGAAGTGCCTCTCCAATGCGACGTCTTCCTCCATTTGACCGGTTTTTAAAGAACGATATTTTTTGCGGATCGATTCGCTCGTTTTTACAATCTCTCTCGCAATCTTCTCACGATCGTCACTGTCAATCGTCGTCGTCATGTTGCGCTCGGACGAAAATTTTTAGACGTTGCTCGATCGATGTATCGATAGCGACTAACCAATTTACGGTATTGCAAAATCGTTAAATCCTTTTCGATATCGTCCATTAGTCTGTAAACTGTCTTTATCGATCACTACAAATCCATACTCGTGTTGCCAACATTTCTGACAGAATGCGCGAAAATCGTCGTAAGACATGTCAGTATTTACATGATCGTTGTATACATGTTTCAAGTTTGTACCATCTTGTTTAAATAAAATCAGTAAATTTGCATTGTCCCGTATAAGATGCTTGGGTATCTTGGCATACGTTTGACAAAGATAGAAACAGTCGACGCTCGAGTGTCGACCCATTGCAAAGTACTCTCCTATCGTATCTTGCTTATCGCATGCCACGTCGTCAAAGATAAAAATGGAATTCGGAAGCGCCTCGCTCGGTGGAATAACGTCACTATTATTAGAGAATGTAAAATAACCAATTTCATCGATCGATAATAGCAAATTTTCCAAATATCGATATTTCGGTTGTTGAAGTGATTTCGAGTATACGTACACATTCTCGAAATGTACACCGTGTGGACTTTCTATCAAACTTATCAACACGTTAGTCTTACCGCAATTCGAAGGACCGCAAATGATACCGCGTATAGTAGTCGGCAGCATGTTTCCATGCTTGCGTATTTCTTTCTCGGACATTACTCGTGTTTTATCGTCAAAATTTATCACTTTGATTATCGTCGCGCGAACCGCATATTTGCTCTCGCGAATCTCAAATCAGATTTTAGAAAATGAATCATCGGGGCCCTATTTATAGAGGCGCACCGAATCGAAACCGCTCAGTCTCAAAAATGTTTCTTCTTCTATCGGTTGACAGCGATATTCTCGAGCTTACCACCGAGCAGTTATAGATTATCTCCAAGATTGTTTTACTGCGAGACTTTGGTAGCTACGTGGAACAATTGTGGGACAAGCTTCCCGAACATATAAAAGCTGACTCAGAGGTTCAACAGTATCGTCGATGCACACGACATTATAATTTGCCGTGGCAACAAACACATTTCGACGGTCCAACACCGTTAATAAAAGATTGCGGCAAATGCCAGCAAAAATTATAAGAGGTGGTGGTTTGTTAAATCGCGCGATAAACGCACTTCCTATCGAATTACATATTCCAGGCTATCAGTTTTGCGGACCGGAAACTCATTTAGAAACGCGATTGGCTAGAGGCGATCGGGGTATCAATCCATTGGATGCGGCGTGTCGCGAGCACGACATAGCTTATTCTGGAAGCAACGATCTCGGTCAACGACACGTTGCGGATAATATACTCGCCACGAAGGCGCGAACACGTATTACCGCGAGAGATTCGACTCTTGGCGAAAGAGCAGCCGCTACAGCTGTTTGGGCGGCTATGAAAGCAAAGACAAAATTCGGTATGGGAATGAAGACAAAAAAATCATCGGCGAAGAAAAAAACTGTGAAGAAACGAATACTTCCTATAGCGAAGCGCGGTGGTATTTTACCAATTTTACCATTATTGGGAGTTCTCGGTTCATTGGCTGGCGGAGCAGCGGGAATCGCGAAGGCTGTGAACGATAGCAAGGCGGTGCAACGTCAGCTCGAAGAAATGCAACGTCATAATCGCGCCATGGAAGGTCACGGACTTTATCTCGCTCCATACAAGCGCGGACGAGGGTTCTCAACAGCGGCCAAGAAAAAAAAAACGTCAAAATAAAAATGCCTGCCGGTGTAACGACCAATATACAATTGGAACAACTTGCAAGACGTATGCGTATACAACTTTTTAGAGGCGTTTTCATGCGCAATAATTTACCGATAAACGGTATACGGCGAAATGAGAGCGGTATCGTCAATTTGGATGACGTTGATGGTTCCGGTACTCATTGGGTTGCGTATGCAAAGAGGGGAGATCGTGTAGTATATTTCGATAGTTTTGGAAATCTTCGACCACCCAAGGAATTAGTGCGATATTTTGGACAGAATGTTGCAAATATAGAATACAATCACACGGCCTATCAAAATTATAATCAAAGTATTTGTGGACAATTGTGTCTTCGATTTCTTCAAACGGTCGATGATCGATATGAATTTAAAGCCTGACAATTCTCCGTCGCGACTCAGTATTCGTTTGACAGTTTTCCAGCATGTCACTCACGCTTACGTTGACCGGCAAGAGTAGCGCTCTTGCTGTAAGCTACTTTCCGGCTATAGATTTAAACGATGGCGATTACGAGCTTGGTTTAACGGACTTTGAAACTTATCATACGATATCGAACGTGAATTCTTGGAATAATAAACTTTATTTTGATAACGACGATAAGGAAATTACGATTCCCGAGGGATCGTACGAATTACACGCTATAAACGAATATCTCCGACGTGCAATTTTACGACATCGACGCGTAGTTGATTCCAACGATATTGTTGATGGCGAAGAACACGATGAATATCCAATAATGCTTCGCGCTAATCATAATACGCTAAAGAGTGAAATCAAATGTATCTATAGAATAAATTTTAGTAAACCGGGCAACGTTGGATCGTTGTTGGGATTCTCGTCGAATCGTATATTACAACCTCGGAAATGGCACGAATCGGATGTACCGATAAATATTATTAGCGTAAATATTATTCGTATAGAATGCAGCGTAACCACTGGCGCGTACAGCAACGACAAGCGCGTACACACGATACATGAATTTTCACCGAGCGTGCCGCCTGGATATAAGATATCGGAAACGCCAGCACAGATCATTTATCTACCGATCGTCGCACGGAGCATTACTGATTTAACGATACGCATTGTTGATCAAGAAGGACATTTGCTCGATTTTCGTGGAGAGGAAATTACCGTAAGATTGCATATACGGCGGCGGCAAAAATAAAGCGTTTGACAAATGAAATGCTTGTGTTGAACGAAAGCACGGAGCACGCGAGAGACAATATTTTTGCGAGGGACAATATTTTTGCGAGTAGGCGAGTGACTGCGGAATCGGGTGACAATAATCAGATATCTGGTTACGCTAAAAAGAAGCTCAGCGCGTTGAATCGCGAGTTTTTAAAATCATTGGGATTCGTCGTACGAAATACTTGAACGATATGATTGACATCTTGAATATCGGAGGCGAGCCGATCTTTGACGATCGTATCGTCAAGATTGAGACTCATACGTACAATCCATACGCCAACACAACGCTTGGATACAGCGACGAGATACGGATACCGATACAACATCAAGATTTGTACACGTTACCATGTGAAAGATTTCTATACGTCGAGGAAAGTTGAGGGTGCGTAAAGTAGCTGAAGGGGAAAGAGTGGTATTGGGAAACAATTGTATCGCGTTTATGCTTGATAAACTTCGATATGAACTCAACGGTGTGGAGATTGACCGCAACAGAAACGTTGGAATAACTTCCACGATTAAAAACTATGTCTCTCTAACAACCGAGAAAGGTAAAATCTTGGAGAATGCTGCGTGGAATATGTCGCATAATGCTGCTGAAGCTTACTTCAATTTTTGCGTGCCGCTAAACATACTACTGGGTTTTTGCGAAGATTATAAGCGAGTTGTGATCAACGCTCGTCACGAATTAATTCTGATACGTTCGCGCAACGATAACAATTGCATATTTGGACATGCTTCGGCTGAAGCTGATATCGAATTATTCAAGATACAATGGCGTATGCCACATGTAATATTGAGCGAGGTCAACAAACTATCCTTGCTACGCGCGTTGGAAAGCGGGCGATACTTGAATATAAGTTTTCGCTCTTGGGATCTATACGAATTTCCTCTATTGCATAATACGACCAAGCATTCGTGGACCGTGAAAGCCGCTTCTCAGCTGGAGAAGCCGCAATACGTGATCTTTGCGCTGCAGACTGGCAGAAAAAATGCTGTGTCAAAAGATATTACTACATTCGACGACTGCAAATTGACCAACGTTAAACTCTATCTAAACTCGGAATTTTATCCCTACGATGATTTAAATTTAGATTTCGATAAAAATAGATTCGCCCTCTTGTTCGATTTGTACTCTCGTTTTCGCAAATCTTATTACGGATGTGATAATGATGATGTGCTATTAAACATTTCAAAATTTTTACATTGCGGTCCTCTCGCGGTTATCGATTGCTCGCGACAAAACGAGTCTGTCAAAAATTCCACCGTGGACGTGAGATTAGAGTTTGAGTGCAAGGAGGATATACCTTGCAAATACCACCGCCTATTGTCTCATCTTGCACGATTGCGTTGTCGAATATTGCCCATTGACCAACGTAGTTCGTAAAATTACCTAAATCAGCAAATATCCCCTCCAATGTCAAAAATATATAAAAATTAAGATTTGACGATCGACAGCAGTCATACATCATTCTTGCAGTCGTACGGTAATATTATCGGCATGATCGCGCCAACGTTTGTAGATCTGCAAGGATTCATTATCGGGCGAAACTTTGTCGTGAAGGAAGTAGCGATATTGAGAAATGGGCTTGTTCTCTCTCATTACTTTTTTGCAAGTCCCGTACCATGGCGTGCGCTTACAAAATCTGAAAGATGCCAAGCTTCATGGCTAATCGGGCATCACCATGGACTTCAATGGGAGGATGGAAACGTTCCATACAGCTTCGCTAGGCGTTTGATTACGAGAGCTGTGGTGGGTGGGACGGAAGAGGAAGATGGAGCATCTCCTATCGTGTACGTTAAAGGACACGAAAAACGAGAATGGCTGGCCGATATACTTGACGATGATGCGAGAAACGATGTTATTATTGAGACCTTGGATGCGGACTATGAAGATATCAGTTCGTTAAATAAGCTAGATGTTACTAATACTATGCGCTGTGAAAAACATTTAAAAAATTGCGCTTTACAAAATGTATTTAAAATATTCAATTGGTGGATGAATCATCATAAAGATTCATCCAAACATTTCTTAGAATAAACTATTGTTAAAATATATTTTATTCTCTTTTATTCTTCCCTTTTCCTCTTTCTTATCCCAGTTTGCGAGTATTAAATTTCAGTACGTGACGTTAGATAGCGGCGTCAGCTAGTTAATTAAAATATAGATGTTACATTTCAGTACATGGACATAGAGTTTAAATATTTGAATTGTGTATAAATAATTGTTTTGTCGTTCAATAGTCGTTTATAGCCGTTCAATAGCCATTCGAAAGCTGTTCAAAGCCGTTCGATAGCCGTTCAATAGCTGTTCGATAGCCGTTCGAAAGCTGTTCAAAGCCGTTCGATAGTCGTTCAATAGTCGTTCGATAGTCGTTCATACCCGTTCGATAACCGTTCAATAGTTGTTCGATAGGCGTTCAAAGCCGTTCGGTAGCCGTTCGATAGCCGTTCAAAGCCGTTCGATAGCTGTTCAAAGCTGTTCAATAGCCGTTTGATAGCCGTTCAACGGCCGTTCGATAGCCGTTCGATAGTCGTTTACATATTATAATAATATTATATATTATTCATATTTAAAAACTTTAAATAGTTGTCTGTGGAAACATGCTAACTTTTGTTTTCTTATCAAGAGCTGAGAGTAAGCGTTCTTCGTAAGTGATACATCTCCTACTCTAAAATGTTCGAGACAATGTCTATCCCGTTGTGTTTGTCACAAAGTGTCTGACAGCGAGCGTTTAACAGTCCATTAAGTGTGTTCCAAGGGAAAAATATTCGAAATGCCAATGTTTCACCTTAATCTGGTAAGTAGTGTTCAGTGTTTTTGTGTGCGAGATTATGTGTGATATTTATTAATTAATAATTTATTTCAGTTTGTACAAATTGACGTGATCCACCGCCGATACATGCGGTAGGTGCGTCAAAATCTGCATTGGGCGCACGCCAATTTGTGGGGCGATACGCGAGGGGCCCGCGAGTGGACCCTACGCAGTACGAGGACATTTTCTACTTGCGGCCTCTTTTTGGGCTTGAGCCCTATGAAGAAGAGGAAAATTGGGAGGAGGAGGAAGAGGCGTGGGAAAAGGAAGAGGAAGAGGAAGAGGAAGAGGAGGATTGGGAGGAAGATTGGGAGGAAGAGCTTGCGGCTCCAGGAGGATAATGTAAGTATCTTCTTTTTTAAACTTATATTAGATTTATAAACATTAAATTAATATACTAATAAGATTTCTTTCTGTTTCAGATGGAGCGCCGCATTATTATTATTATATTATTATCATTATTATCATTATTATTTTATTATTATTTTTATTTTTATTTTTATATTTTTATATTTTATATATATTTTTTTAAACACACACACACACACACACACACACACACACACATATTTTGTATTACACATAAATTATGAATAAATATTATTATTTTTAAAAAATGTTGATTATTTCTGCATCTCCTTCTCCCACGTATATGCCTCGCATTATCTCTCCCGCGAACATCATCCTTTTCCCACGCCAATGCGGACGCTATCCTTTTCCTTCACGCGTGCATGCCTCGCGCTATCTCTCTCACTCCGCCTTGCGAACGCCGTATCATCCGCGTGCATGCTTCGCGCTATCTCTCTCTCTCCCAAGTGCATCCTTCGCGCTATCCCTCTCCCAAGTGCATGCCTCGCGCTATCTCTCTCTTTCTCCCAAGTGCATGCTTCGCGCTATCCCTCTCTTACACCTACTCGCGCGGGTCCCTCGCCTATCGGTTAGGACGCGGTCCCCCTCGCGGACCCTTCGCCTACCGGTTAGGACGCGCGGACTTCTCGCTTATCGGTTAGGACGCGGTCCCTCTCCCCGCGGACCCCTCGCCCACCAGTTAGGACGCGCGGACTTCTCGCCTATCGGTTAGGACCCGCGGACCGCTCGCCTACCGGTTAGAACGCGATTCGCCCGCGTGACGTCATACCCCCCCCCCCCGCGTGACGTCATCCCCTCGTGACGTCCCCCCCCGTGACGCTCCCCCTTGTCCTGATTTCCCCCCTCGCCCCTCACCCCCCTCAGAGCCCCTGGCTTAGAATCCGCATAGTATCACTACTCACCTCGTACACCTATACATACACTCACGCTGTACCAACACACATTTACACGCAATAAATTATATTTTACCTAACATCACTTTCGTTCGTCTCTCGATACCCTTTCACGAACCCGGATCCCGACCGAGTTATCCGTCACCGCCTCGCGGAAGCGGTTTATTACACTCTTGAGCCTCGATCTCGCACACACACATATGTACGAAAGTGTAGGATCATAAAATCTTTTTTCTAAAGCTTCTAAACTCACTTCTCTAAGTTCACTTATACTCTTTGATGAAATGCCGAGTGCGGGGTTTACTGGTTAGGCACGTACAGATTACAAATTTGTTATATTAAGTAAATGTGACGGCAGAAGCCGATAACAAAACTGTAATTTTCTCATTTTTTTTAACTTTTCATATGAAATGTTAAACTCCGCACTTCGTTATTATGTGTACCTTAATTGTGGAAAAGGATTTGTTGATATCTTTAATCAACAAAAAGATTTTGCAATCCTACTAATATTCGCATTCTGTCTGTAATCCGGCATCCTCTTAAAGAAGCATATTAAGAGGTTGACTACAATGCAAGATAACTCAAAGGCCCGAAATTTGGAATCATCAATGAAGCTATTATTTAATGATGATCAAATTAAAGTTCTCACGAAGCAATTTCTACGCGGCTGTTTGTGGTCTAACGACACCATAAAAAAAGTACTTACAAGGGGACGGCACGGGTTGGGAAATTCAGTTTGGGATCAGCCTTCGTGTGGTGGTAGTGTACCCTTAGGGTGTAAATATATTACAGTCATAGGGCGCACTATCCAGCCAATTCCGAGAAAAAGCGTCTTAAAGTTTTCCAAGTAGCTTATACACAAGAAAGTTTTCTCACCTTTCAAGCGGCCGTGTGGCTAAGGCGGTAGCGTGTCCGACTCGCGAGTTCTCGTCGAGTTCTCGACCTGAGCGGTACAAAGCGAAGAGTGATCTATAGATTACGATTAACTAATTGATAAAATAAATCAAATCAAACACAAGTATACCAAATAATAAACCCAAGTTAGTGAACATTGAGGAAATAAAGAAAATTACCGCAATTGGCCTAAAAGGAAACAAAATACAAGAAAAAGAACCTAACCTCAAATTGCCACTCAATGTGGTAATTAACGAAAATATCCCACAAAACCATGAGGACAAGGCACATTGCACATCGATCAAATTCAGTGAACTGTTTGAGACCGAAAATATAATAAGAAATAAAAGGAAAGCAATAGAAAATAATAAAGAAGTTAAATCAAAAATGGCAAAGCAAAATAAACCCTACTCAATAGAAACAGAAAATCGTTTTAACCTATTGACAGATATTGATGACACAGAAATGGAATATGAAGACTCTAATAACGAACAAGACTGCTGCACGACAAATAACAATCCTGGGAAATCAAGGATTCTCAAAAATTCAAGTGGCAAGCAGAAGCTTCCGCCAATAATCATACATGGAGAGGTAAAATCACACAAAGACTTTATAACTAAAATAAAAGAAATAACTTGCAATAAATTTCATATTAAGTATCAAGCTAATCGCACGGCTGTACATACAGAAACTCAAGAAGACTATCAAAAATTAATCAGCATTTTGGATGCAGATAGAGCCCAATATCACACATTCACACTAAAAGAACAGAAAACAAAGGCATTCGTCATAAAAGGCTTGCCTAAAAACTTAGATATTGAAGACATCAAGAGGGAACTGGAAGAATACGAAATCCAAGTCAACAGTTGCAACGAAATGAGAGGTACGCACAACCCACTATACATGATAACAATTTATGGTAACATGAATATAAAGATATTAGCACATCAAGTTAGATATCTAAGTCACACCAAAATCAAATGGGAGAAATACTACAATAAGAAAAGAATTACGCAATGTCACAGATGTCAGGAATGGGGACACGCTACAACAAACTGCCATGTTACACCTAAGTGTCTCAAATGTGCAGAAGAACATCTAACAAGAGAGTGCAAAAAACCTGCAACTACACCAGCTAAATGTGCAAATTGTGGCAACGATCATCCAGCAAATGCAACAATCTGTGAAAAATACATCGAAAAACTTAATGGATTACAAAGGCAACAGGGACAAACAAACAACTAACAAAAGGAAATAAGAACGTAGACATCATGGACGAAAATATCTTCCCCAGGCTCAGAAGAGAAACATTACCTAAGACGGAAATAATCAATTACTGGACACAGCCAAACAGGATAAAACAAAAACAAGCAGCAACAACACAGGAAGCAGCTGATACCAGCAACCAAATTCACTCGGACTTTAATTCTTTAGTAAATGAATTCAAAGACTTAAACAATCTCATTAACGTAAAATAAATGCTAAGCGATATTAGAAGACTAAATGCTAAACTATCAAAATGTACATCACATGTAGAGAAATTTGAAGTGTTTTATAACTTTACAGTAGAACTACAACAAAAACATGGCTAAAATAGTTATATGTAGTTGGAACGCTAATGGTATTCGAGATAGAATAGCAGGTTTAATAGAATTTTTAAACAGGCGCAAAATTGGTATTATGATGATTAACGAAACTAAACTAAATGAAAAAGACAAATTAAAAATCAGAGGTTATAACTGTATTAGAAAGGATAGACAAAATAGAGCAGGAGGAGTAGCCATATTAATTAGAAATGACATACCATTTCAAGAAATTAAATTGAACTCAAAAGTCACAATAGAATATGTATGTATTAGATTAGAAAGCAATATACATCTTATAGCTGCGTATAATAGACCGTTGAATAGAATTGCAATTAGGGATTTAAATGTAATGCTTGGTGTGGCTAATAGGGTCTTGTTGGTCGGTGACTTGAATGCTAGGAATAAAAAATGGAGATGTCACATAAATAATAGGAATGGAATAATTCTAAATAATTACATACAACACAATAATGTCACAATCATGTTCCCAAATGAACCAACGCACGTACCAAATAACGGGGGCACACCCACTACAATAGATATAGCAATAAATAAACAAATTAATAATTACACCGACATTCATGCATTGCACGAATTAGATTCAGATCACAATCCTATATGTTTTACTCTCCAAAATCAAAATTTAACAGATACAAAACATAAAACACTAGACTTTAAAAATACCGACTGGACTAAATTTAGAACAATTTTAGATACACACATAAAAATTAATAATAAAATAAGCAATCAGGTAGAACTAGACTCTGAAGTAACAAATTTAACAGCGGTGATCCAAAAAGCACAACAACAAACAGTAAAAATGATCACAAGGAAGAATCACATAACAAAATTACCGGATGATATTATTGTTCAAATAAAATGCAAAAATAAAACTAGGAAAGAATGGCAGCACACAAGATTAAATATTTATAAAAAATTTCTTAATGAACAATCGCGTAAAATCAGAGACAACATAATTAAATATAGAAACGAAATCTGGAGTAATAAACTCCAAAAACTAAATACTAAGGACAATTCTATTTGGAAGATGACCAAAGCACTTAAGAAAACTTATGAACCTATACCTACATTAAGCAATAATAATCTTACGGCTATAACTGACAGACAAAAAGCAAATATGTTAGCAAAACACTATGAACAGGTACACATGATTAAAACAGATAACACTAAGGAACAAAATTCAATTGTTGAAAAAATAAATGCCTATTTAAATGAGAATATAGATCACCAAAATAATGAGTGGATTAAATGTATAACATCTCCAAGGGAAATTTGGGAACAGATCAAATATCTAAATTCATATAAAGCTCCTGGACCGGACAAAATTCAAAATATAATACTAAAAAACCTATCAAGAAAAGCGATAGTCCAATTAACATATATCATAAATGCAATATTTAAATTAGCTTATTTCCCACAAAAATGGAAAACCGCGTACATTATTCCAATACACAAAACAGGTAAAAATAAAACACTGCCAATTAGTTATAGACCGATAAGTCTCTTGGCCACACTAAGTAAAGTAACTGAAAAAATTATACTCATTAGGCTACAGAATCATGCAGAAACTAACAAACTCACTAAGGAACTCCAGTTTGGTTTTAGGAAAAATCGTAATACAGTCCAACAAATCGTAAGAATAGTTAACGATATACGCGCAAATTTTAACAAAGATAATGTAACAGTAATGCTGCTTTTAGACATCGAAAAAGCTTTCGATAAAGTTTGGATAGATGGTCTCTTATATAAGATGATGGAACAAAAATACCCATTTCACATGATTAAATTATTACAATCCTATATTAATAATAGAAGATTTAGGGTATCAATAATAGCAAATCTAATGCAAGGACAATTAGGGCAGGCGTACCGCAAGGCTCGGTCCTTGGACCAATATTATTCAATATATATTTAAATGACATACCAGAGTTTCCTAAAACCAAATTGGCAATGTTCGCAGATGACACAGCAATATATGCGCATTCCTTTAGTGCTATTGTTGCGGCAAAACAAATCCAAATACACATAAATATACTTGAGCATTACTACAAACATTGGAAAATAACTCTAAATACAGATAAAACAGAAGCCATAATCTTTACCAGAAAGTATAAAGACAGTAAAATATTAACATCGATAACATTATACAAACAGCCAATTCGAATAAAAAATACAGTGGAATATCTCGGCATGTACTTGGATATCAGACTAACTTATAAAACACATATAAACACAACCATCAGAAAAGCATATGGAGTTATGAGACAAATATACTCATTAATGGCTAAAAACTCCAAATTAAGTATAACCAATAAAAGACTTATATATATCATGATACTAAGACCAATACTATTATATGCAGCACCAGTGTAGTGCTCTGCAGCGCCTACTAACATCAAAATTCTACAAACATATCAAAATAAATGCTTGAGATTAATTTTAAATAAAGATAGATATGAAAAAATTAAAAAATTACATGAAGAAACAAGTATAAGTATGATACAGAAATATATTAATGAAATTGGACAAAGATTTTATGTTGCGCAACTGAACAATGGTATAGATTTAGTTAAAGAAACAATGTGCTTAGATAAATCAAGAAGACCAAAGAAATGGAAGTACAAACTAGCTTACGAAAACTTAAATGTACCTGAATTAGACTAAACTATGTATGTTAAGTATTAAATTAAGAGATATAGGTTTGACATATAAAGTCAACAAAACATTTTTACAAACAGGTTTTTTAAACTCAGTTTTCCTGTGAAATAGCAAAATATTAAACATATAAAACGCACCTTGTAATTATATAAAGAAAAACGTAGGCGTACATCTAATTGTAAGAAATAATACATAACTGAAGGTTGAGCCTTTGAGGCAGGGATTTTAATTAATAGTACAATAATCTGTCATGTAATTTAAATAAGACCCTTATTTTGTTATATGTATATAAACAATGTAAATAAAGCTCAATTAAAAAGTAAAAGTAAGTGTCCGACTCGCATGCTCGTAGTCGCAGGTTCGATTCTTATAACTTGATTTTTTTTTTCTTTTTTTCGTCCGAATAATCATCCAATAAATATTTTTTTACTTCTAATTAAAAATTTATTCATTTACAAGTTATTTTATTGAAAAAAATAGAAATTTTTAACATTTGTCTTTAAACACTCTTTTTAACTTTCTTTTTACAAATTTTTACATTACGTTTCTGACATATTTTTATTTGTATATATTTATACGATTTTTCAATATAAAAGATATACCTAATACAAAAGATATACACAGTGAACAGAGTGTGTGTGTATAAGAAAGTGTAGGTAAGAGATATTCGTTTCGAGGTAACGGTCTTTATCTGACCATGTGCAGCTGGTCCCGTAGACAAAAGATATATATCCCAGCCAACGGGTCGAAACAGGTCGAGACAAGTCGGGAGCGTCTTCGGCAGTTCATTTTTGAACATTGCTGTGATCGGACGTATTCCGTAGTGTCGTGATATAAAGGAAAAAAACGTATTTCGGTGAAAAATGTCGACTAGTGAAGAAATTCCTGACCCTTCGAGGGTTGAAGAGAAAATTCCTGAAGATTCAATGCACAGCGAAATGTCGAAATTGCGATTGAAGGATGCTACGAAGGTATACTACGAAGGACTGCTTGCAGAAAATAATTTAATTGCATCGGAATCTTCAGCAACAATTTCTCACGAAGCTATGCTGATAGGAAAAGAAATTTATGAAAATACATTAGAAATGTTGGGCGAGAAAAAGCTTGCGATTGAAGAGGAAGTAATTCATATGAATGAAGAGTATGAAGGAATGAGTTTTGAAGAAGTCGAAGAAGATGATTTATCGGACGAGTATGAACCAGAACCAAAAAAAGGCAGAGAGGCGGAGTATATTTCTTTTGACTATAAAATAAAAGTCATTAACATAGCCAAAGCACATCCTACGTGGAGTTTGCAAACTTTGCAAAAGAAAGGATGTCGTCGCTTAAAAAAATGGAGTATTTATCGCGGTGGAAAGAAGCAGTCGAAAATGGTGGAAATACTTTCGATAAATATTCTGTCATCGATTCCTGGACATACGACCGTTTCGTTGAAGCTAGGCAAAGTTATCAACAAGTCACGACCAGAAATTTACAGCAGTGGGCTTTGGCTGCTGCAGGACAATATCCAGATTTTCAATTCAAAGCTTCTGAACGATGGATGACGAAATTTAAAAAAAGGCACGGAATTCGTCAACGAAAAGTCACCAAATTCGTTTCTCAAAAAGAGGTAGTGACGATTGAGGAAACCTTGGCCTCTGCAGAGATCTTTCGCGCACAAACTTTGCGTTTGATACCTAATTTCGACGAGGATTACGTCATTAATACCGACCAAACAGGTACGTGGAAAAGCTTTAATTTTAAAAAGTCCAAACATTTTTATACATTTACAAAAATAACATAAATTTTAAATAAAATGTGTAATTTATGTTGTGCTTTCCATTTTTTTTTCAGGGTGTCAATATCAATCAACCTACAACAGGACTCTCACCCAAAAAGGAAGTAAAACCGTATTCGTTAAAAGACAAGACATGAACAAAGTTACGCATTCGTACACGGCACAATATGCTATAACCCTGGACGAGTATTGCCTCATGTATTTGTATGCTTGCAAGAGGCAACAAATACATTTGGACCCAGGGTTCAGAAGTTGGTGGACGAATACACAAAAAAATATAAAAACGTCATCATCACATCGTCGAAATCTGGAAAGCTCACCACAAGCTTGTACAATGACTTCCTCGATGATTGTCTGAAAACCTACGTGGGAAAAGAGAAGTTTCTTCTACTCATCGACTCTTGGGGAGGGCAAACGAAGCCAGAATTATACGACGAGATCTTCCAGGATGATGATAAGATGCCTACTTGCACTATGAAAGTCATACCTCCGAAGTGCACTCCTCTAGTTCAACCCTGCGATGTTTACTTTTACAGGCAGGTGAAAAATTTGATCAAGCGCATACAAAACTGCGCCGATTTAATAGAACAAAACCGAGAAATAAATTCCCGCGAAGATTGTATAAAAATTCAATCAATAGTCCATCACCAACTGTCATCTCCGATATTCTGTAATATGATCCAATACGCCTGGTATGCTTCAAAACTATCCAACAAAAGAACAATATTTATGAATGTCAATGAGGTACGCTTCCCAATGGATCTCCTCAAAACACCCTGTTGTTGTAAAAAATCTTCTTTTATTTGTTGCGCGAGTTGTCGAGGTATTTTCTGTTTTGCATGTTTCTACGATAATTATCATTCTGGTTTCTGTAAACCATCAAAATTTGAATAAAACAAACAGCATTGAAAGCACTTTTAATTGTGTATATCTTTTGTATTAGGTATATCTTTTATATTGAAAAATCGTATAAATATATACAAATAAAAATGTCAGAAACGTAATGTAAAAATTTGTAAAAAGAAAGTTAAAAAGAGTGTTTAAAGACAAATGTTAAAAATTTCTATTTTTTTCAATAAAATAACTTGTAAATGAATAAATTTTTAATTAGAAGTAAAAAAATATTTATTGGATGATTATTCGGACGAAAAAAAAGAAAAAAAAATCAAGTTATAAGGATCGAACCTGCGACTACGGGCATGCGAGTCGGACACGCTACCGCCTTAGCCACACGGCCGCTTGAAAGGTGAGAAAACTTTCTTGTGTATAAGCTACTTGGAAAACTTTAAGACGCTTTTTCTCGGAATTGGCTGGATAGTGCGCCCTATGACTGTAATATATTTACACCCTAAGGGTACACTACCACCACACGAAGGCTGATCCCAAACTGAATTTCCCAACCCGTGCCGTCCCCTTGTTAGACAGAAGTTTTCCTGCGGTTCTAATGGCTATCAGGAGTTACGAAAGCAAAAAATGCCTTTACCGTCCGAACGTATACTCCGGAGGAAACTGGAAAGTATCCAATTCAAAGAAAGGATTTGTGACGATATCTTCAAATTTTTAGAAGACAAGGTAGCTCTGTTTAAGAACGTTAGAGAAAGAGATTGCATGCTTGTACTAGATGAGATGGCTATTGCACCAGGTCAACAATTTGACTCATCGACACAGTCGTATTGTGGAATTGCATCGTTTTGTACACGCAATGTATGTCTTTTCAAAAATAGGTTGGTTACAATTAGGTACTATGACTTTTTTTCCTCTTTTATTATTACGGCAAATTGTTTTTCCTTTTTTCCGTTATCATTTTTTTCATTTTTCTGCATTTTTTCTATTTGTTTCTATAATTTTTCTGTTTTTTTGTGTTTTTCCATGCATGTAGGTGAAAGTGCTCAAACTACACATGGTTTGATTTTTGTGCTCGCTGGTATCTTTTCACATTAGAAACAAAATGTCGCTTTCTATTTAAGACTTGACAGCTATGACGGAGCAGTGTTACACCCTATTATACTTGAAATTATTCAAAAAGCTGAATCGATCGGACTTTACGTACTCAGCGTTACAAACGATATGGGACCGAATAATTTAGTGATGTGGCGTAAATTTCTTGTTGGTTTTGCTGGACGTTATTCGGCAGTAACGAACTCAATTACCCATCCTGTTGATAATAATTGTCAGTTATGGTTTATCGCTGATCCTGGCCATCTTTTAAAGAATTTAAAATTCTGTTTGCTTGTAACGATCCACCATCGTTACCCGGCTAACATCCGCCGGAAGGCTGCTGCCCGGCCTTCACCCGCCGGGCATACAAGCAGCGGCGCTGTGCGCCCCTTTTTAAACGTAGAAAATAAGAGTAAGCCGTCAAACGGCCGCCGTTGTTTGCGCCGTTCGAACGATTCCCGGAGCCACCCGAGCGCTCCCGGGAAGCACCGAGCAACGGTATCCCCACCGCGCCGCTAATTAAGCACGCGGGAAACAATCGGCGCGCCTGGTATAAAAGACGCTCGTTTCGACTAAAGAGACACATTGTCTTCGCCGCTAGTTACCGAGCTAGAGCTGGTACAGCGCCTAGCAACTCTGATTCCCGAAACGACTGAGAGAAAGAAAACCGAGGTGGAGTGTGCTCCGTCTCCGCCGAGTGTTCGCGGCATCTCGAAGTCGATCCTGAATTCCGACCGAAGCGAAACGGGATAAAATTATTCTATCTCCGTCGAGCGTTCTCGACGCCTTCAGAATAATCCTAACCACCGTGCACGCCGGCCGTATTCACGGGGTGGAGAGTTCTCCGCCTCCGACGAGTGTTCTCGTCTACCGCCGTGCTCCCGACCATCGGAAAACCCTAACGCGATCCGCGTATAATTATCGCCGCGAGATTTCGTACGACTGGATAAACACCGCGTCAACACCGACACACCGACACACCGATACCAACACCGACACACCGGCACCGATACACCGACACATTGTAATCTAGCGATATCATTCACTCGCATCGCGCGCTCATACCTTCACGCGCTCACACATACGCACACTCACACCCTCGCGCGCCGACATATACAGCGACGCATTCCTGCGTACCGCGAGCGACCAAGAATATTCACGCACTCACCCTGCGCTCACACATACACACACATACGCTCACACACACACACACACCACACACACACACACACCACACACACACCACCACACACACACACACACACACACACACACACACACACACACATCTCACCTGTATGCACACATACTAAATATAATAAAGACTATTTATTTCAAACACAGCGCGTTCGTATCTCAAAACCTCTTTCACGAGCCCTGGTCACGACAGAGCTACTCCGTGTGCTCACGAAAGCGGCCTGTTATATTGGCGCCCGAACAGCGGACTTGACCGACTTGCGAAAACGAGATACGAACACAAGCGAGCGCTGCACGAATTTGATTATGAGTGCCGATTTTAATTACCGATATGCCAAAATCATGGATATTCGCGATACCAAAAGAACGACTAGTCGCGGTATTGGCCACCGCCGGACTCGACACATCGGGGTCGCCCGACGACCTGCGGAAACGCATGAGTCGATACATCGACGACCACCCGGGGGAATTCGCGAGTGATGGGGGCGAGCCGAGTAATCCCCCCGCGACCACGCATTTAACCGTCAGCCCGCCGACACTGACCGCGAACGCCATGGTGACCGCGCCACCCGACGACGCTAAGGTCATGAACCAGATACGTAAATGGGGGTGCCACTTTGACGGGGGCGACACCCTCGCCTTCTTCGAGCGAATCCAAGAACTCAACGCTGGCTATAACTATTCGGGGGAGCTATTATTGAAAGGATTATCAGAGTTGTTAAAGAGAGACGTTCTCCTCTGGTACCGGAACTATCGCGAACGGTGGCGCGGATGGGGGGACTTCGAGGACGGTCTCCGTCGACAGTACCTGCCGCGACGCTACCGAGCGGTCTTGCGGCAAGAAATCCTTGAACGCCGACAAAAACCTACGGGAACATTCGCTCATTACGCCTCGGTATGTGGATGACGCTGATGCGCCGAACCAGCGGTTTCGACCCCGAGGAGCAGCTCGAGCGTATTTATAGCAATATGTGTTCCGAATACAAAATGTACGTCCGCATTGACGACGTCAAAGACCTCGACGAATTAGGCGACCAGGCCTCCGAGTACGAGGAAATCCGGCAGGAAAACGCCCGCGAGCAACAACGCGACAAAATGACCGCCGGGAAGCCTATCGTAGCCGCCGCATATAATCGCGCGGAATGCTGTTGGCGGTGCAAACAGCGGGGGCACACGCGCTTCGAGTGCAAGCGCCCCGCCAAGAAATTTTGCTCGCCGTGCGGGCGGGATGGCGTGCTGATGTCACAGTGCCGACGGGAAACGAGAAAAGGGCCGAGACCGCACGGGCCACCTCTCGTCCCGACGATGCAGCGGAGTAAGGTTCACTCCGCGGCCCCACATGACCATCCAGATACACCGCCAACGATTCACGGCGTTACTCGACACCGGATCAGAGATCTCTTTTGTAAACACCGCTACCGCCAACGCCGTCCGCGCTCTGGGGTACAAACTCCGATCGGGCCCCGGCCAAATCCAGCTGGCCGACAGCTGGTATGCCGACATCCCCGGGACTATCACCGTACCGCTTGCGGTCCAGGGCCGCACCCACCAGCACGCGTTCTCGGTACTACCCACGCTCGACAGCGCGACCTTAATCGGCGTAGATTTATGGGTCAAACTACAGATCACCATTCCACCACCGCCGAGCACGCGGCCAGAATCACGGCCTAAACGGTGCAGCACGACCGGCGGCTTTGCCGCACGGACACACGAGGAAGACCGACAACTATGCGAGTTTTTAAACTGCGAGATCACCCGCTTTGACAAAGTCCGCGGGCCCACACCAGTGACGCAACACCACATCCGACTGAAGAACCCCGCGCCGATCAAACAACGCTACCGGCCGCGCAATCCCGCGATGCAAGCGGTCATAGGCGCCGAGGTCGCAAAGATGGAAGAAGCAGGGATTATCGAACCGTCCCGCAGCGCGTGGAGTTCGCCGGTAATGATCGTAAAAAAGGAAGACCGCCCGATCACCGCGTTTACGATACCCGGCCGGGGGCTAATGCAATTCCGCGTGATGCCATTTGGATTCCACTCCGCGCCCGCGACGTTCCAGCGACTGCTCGACACCGTACTCGGCCCGGATTTAGAAACCCACATATTCGTGTATCTCGATGACATCATTGTCATCAGTCGCACGTTCGACCGTCACCTCGAGCTGCTCACCGAGGTTTTCCGCCGGCTTCGAGAAGCGCGACTACGACTGAACCCGGCGAAATGTAAATTTTGCGTCGACCAGCTCAAATACCTGGGGCACGTAATCGACCGCAAGGGCATACAAACCGACCCGGAGAAGGTCAGCGCCGTTGCGAACTGGCCCGCGCCGCGATCGGTCAAACAAGTCCGGCAATTTCTCGGAATGGCCTTTTGGCACCGCCGATTCGTGGACGGGTTTTCGACCATCGCCGCGCCCTTGACGCAACTCACGCGCAAAAACGCGGGTGGAAATGGGGGGAGGAGGAAGACACCGCTTTCCAAGCCTTAAAGCGACAGCTAGTCGCCGCACCGGTACTCGCGTGCCCGGATTTTTCGCGCCGTTTTGTCTTACAAACCGATGCCAGTACGAGCGGCCTCTGGGCCGTCTTAACACAGTTCTTCGAAGAAAGCGAACGGGTCATCGCGTACGCCAGCCGCACCCTTAGCGCAGCCAAGCGCAATTACAGCGCGACCGAACTTGAGTGCCTCGCGATAAGGCATACGACGCATGAAAGGCTACCTTGAGGGGTACGCCTTCACCGTAGTGACCGACCACCAATCACTAAAACCGTGCCGGGCGACTCGGCCGCTGGGTCTTCGAGCTGCAGCAGTACGACTTCGACGTACAATACGACTCGGAAGACTTGGCGGCCTTTACACTCGGGCACTTCCTCATCGGCAAAGCTCCAATTATGGTTCCGAAATCATCTCTCTCATCGGTGCCCCTCGCAAGGCTACCTCTCAATATCGAAGTGGCATCATCCCGCAAATCAAGCCCTTCATCCAGGCGCTGACGGCTATTGTAGAGTCGTCACTCTTACGACTGCCACTACAGATCACAAGCGGCCTATCGCCAAGCTGGCTTCCTGTGGCACCGGATCAATCATCTTCATCGGAGCAACTACCTGCAGACTCGGCTTCATCATCAGCATCTTCGCGGCATCATTCTACAACGCTGTCGTCGAAGGCGGGCGGAATATTTGGAAAATCTCGTACCTTCAAAATCAACTTCCTAAACGGCTTCGCACTCACTCTCTCATTCTCTCTTATTCGCTATTTCACGCATCTTTCTTCGTTGCTCCCCGCGGCCTTGATCCAGTCCCGATGCCTGTCCTATCTATATATCAGCCAATCATAACCGCGCTCTTATGATCCTTTCCGCGCTCCTACATCGATATTGGCTCTTCCCGAGATTCTCGAGCATTCCGCGAGTACCCGTCGCGAAAACAAGTGTCGAAGTTCGCACCGACCAACGTGGCGGACTGATTAGCGGTTCTCGGTTAAGATCAATTATACTGCTTATCGGTTCGGTTCTCTGCGAAAGTCATTATCATTAATTATCTTTAATCCATATCGGAAAACTTCTCATTTGGTTATCGTGAACAAATATTATCAGTAACAAAGACAAATAACAGTGCGGGTCACGGGTTCAAATGTAAACGGTCTTTCTCTCTGCGGAATCTCTCATCACTCGTGAACCACATCTCATTAAATCTTGTAATATCTCCTTTTTGCCTAAAGCATTACGTGTAATGTTATGTAATTATTACCGACCAAACTAGCGTGTAAGATTTTGATTTAAGGATATTAATAAAGTAGACACAGTATTTTTTGAGTGGAAGCAAGTACGGTTTTTTCGCAATCCCCCCCCCCCCCCCTTTACATCGCACCGACACCAGAACGTCTCCGAGTTCATTTTCAAACATAACAAGACTGATATTTTTAAAGTAATATAAAAAACATTTATTCAGAAATAATATTCCTATTATGGTAAATATGCATATTAGGTCACACCTTGTCGATGACTTTGACCTTGACATATATTGTCAAGGACATGACCATGACTAACTTTTTCTTATAACTTAACCGGCGGTCTCTTATAATTTCTGAGATATTTAAAGTTAAAAATTGATTCGAAACGAAAATTTGGTTTGGGTTATATGACGTAAACCAATAATAGATATATTAATTCTGAATAAATGCTTTTTATCCTACTTTAGAAAGTAATAAAATAATAAACTATAGAATAGGAATAGCAAAAAAAAACTGAAAAAATCGTAAAACGAAAATAATTTAATCGAGCCAGTTATAGTTCCGATGTCATAAACTTTACAAAATTTCGGTTTACTTACAGTTTTGGTTTGATCAAAACAAACGATTACGGAACGATTATCGGTCCCAATTTCAGTTCGGTCCGAGTCCCGATATATACACAAAGGGACAGATTTAACGCCTTAAGATGAATTTATGCTTTTATTGAGATATATTCGAAGCACGTGCTCGTATGTACATCTTCATGCATCATGACTGTTTGTTATTCAGCAATTCAAATAGCTGTCTCAAAATAGCTGGAGGATAACTGGCATTTTATTGTTTGATATATCAACATTTGATATACATATATCAAAGCATAAAACAGATTTAAAAAGTATGGTAATTGATTACTTTTAATTAATTTATAGAACAAAAGCATATATACTATATGTAAATTAATTAATTAATTTTTGGTTATGTACCTCATTTATCATTTAACACGTTCAATTAATTAATAATTATTAATTAATTAAATTATATTTGCTTAAAATTGTAAACAGTGCACAAAAATTAATAATAACATTATAATGATATTACAATTTATAAATATCATATAATATGATATAATGTTGTACAATATGTGTTCACAATGCAATTACAATATACATTATAAATTTTTTCTCCTAATTAAA
Organism: Formica selysi; assembly: GCA_009859135.1. Lineage (NCBI taxonomy): Eukaryota > Metazoa > Arthropoda > Insecta > Hymenoptera > Formicidae > Formica > Formica selysi. The sequence continues at coordinate 88,029 of WHNR01000089.1, read as the reverse complement.
ACGGTTCAAAGGAACAAAAAGTTCTTGGATTTAATAGTGACTGGTGATGATTCAAAGTCCTCAAAAATACCCATCCATATAAAACAGTTAATATTATGCAAAATACAGTATAGTTAGCAATTATAGCTATAAGATGATATTGCTGGGTTCAAATCGTATTGAAATATATAAAAATTCAATTTTATACATCCATGTCCCCATAATAGTCCATACGTAAAACGTATATACACAGTAGGTTTAATAAATAACCGAACTGAATTTCTGTTATCGACACTATAAGCGCCATGTATTGGACATTATTTTTTTCGATAGTCTTATGTTTGAGCTATCAACTTAGGGTGACCAACCGTCCCAATTTTTCCGGGACATCCCGATTTGCGGCTCTCATTAGAAACGTCCCGAAAGAACCTTAGACGGGACGCTATTTGTCCCGATTTTTCACATAACATAAGATAAATAAATAAGATAAAACTGTTTGAAAAGGAACCGGAAAAAGTTCTGATGTTGGTGCGGTGCAGGAGAGAAAATTTGCGAGATGAACCGCATTTCATTTTTAACTCAAAATTGTCTGATCAAGCGACGCGGTAGCGTCGCGACGCCAAGTATATATAAAAATTCGTTCCAGCTTGTCAACGGTTTGCCTATGTATTTATTAATGTTTCTAATACTAAGTCTTACACACTATCTTGAAAAGTATTAATTACTTAGTGTCTTTGGCACGGAGAAAGATCACAGGCCTTAATGAGAAAAAGCCGCGAACGTTGAGCAAGCCGGAATAGAGAGAAAACCGTCGGTATGTGAACAATGACCCGCACTGTTATTTGCCCTTGTTACGACTCGTGGTTGCGCACAATAACCGAACGAGATATTTCCGACACCGATGAGTGAGGATTAACGAAAAATAAATTCACGCTGTGAGCCGAACCAATGATCCGTACACTTAATCCGAACTAAAAATCTTTTAATTAAATCGAGATATAGACACGTGCGAACTGCGACACTTCTTGTTAGCGACGAGTACTCACGGAATGATCAAGAATTTCGAGAAGGGCCGATATCGATGTAGGAACGCGGAAAAGCTCATGAGCGCGCGTTTATTATTGGCTGACATATCGATAAGACGGGCATCATGCGCGGAATTAGGTCAAGGCCGCGGAGAGTAAGGAAGAAGGATGCGTGAGAGAGAAAATAAAAGACAATGAGAGGGTGAGTGCGAAGCCGTTTAGGAGGTTGATTTGAAGGAACGAGATTTTTCAAACAAAAACATAATAATAGATCTAAAATTCAGGTCCGTGGTTAGATTGAAACAAAAGCAGTCAGCCGGTCTGTAGAACTGTAAAACTTTATGTTGATTTTTTATTGCTTTTATATTTGGTTGATGATTGTTCTATAATCCTATTTTAAAAATTTTATCAGTTTAATTTTAAACTAATGATTATTTATATTAAAAAATAATAGAAGTCTATGTTCTGTTGATTGTTTGACGTTAAGTGTGAATAGTAAATTAAAGAAGCCGAAGATAAGAGTCAAGATATGGGTTAACTATCAAATTAATCAATTTAAAGTAATCTAAATACGAAACGAATCTCCATAGTCGAAAGCTGGTTCTTTCTATAGTATTAGCCGGTATTATAAAAAGAAAACTCAATAAAACTGCAATATTATAACTGCATTGTGTTTCATAATTAAAATTATACCAATATAAATGTCCCGATTTTTTTTATTATGTCCCGTTTTTTAAAGGTCGATATCCCAAAATTGTTTGATCGAGAGTTGGTCACCCTATATCTACTGTTAAAATTTCAACGAAATTAGACGACGTGTTCAAAAATTATTGATATTTTAGTGACAGTACTTTGGTGGACATTGTCACAAAAACATGACGATGGAGCAAAAAGTAAATATTAAATTCTGTTTTAAACTTGGGAAAACGGCCACGCAAACACAAAATGTCTCATGACCAGTCACTATCGAATTCAAGAAGTTTTTGTTTCTCTTAGCCGTTTTAATGATGTCCTTGCAATGTTCCACGCAAGCTTTTTGTTTCAGATATACTGTATGACCTCATATCAACTCATTGCCTGTTTATGTCTATATGTCCTTGAATTATACCAAACATGTCTTTTTTCAAAAAACTTTATTTATATTTTTTATTTGTATTCTTAAATATTATTAGTACAAAAATGAGCAGTATCAAACATAATTAATAAAGTAAGATTGTAAAAAAAGTAAAAGATAATGTTACAATCCTTATTTTAGTTTATTGCTACAGTTCTAAAGGCAATCTTTAGATATAACAGTTTTGCGCTTTAAAACAATTTTCTTTATATTCATTTCTTTATTTCTCAATAATATTAATATATCGAAACACCAATCATGATTAAAGAGGCACTACTGGAAAAGTAAGAGAGATATCGTATTACGAAACTAGTTTCAATTTATTAATACATATCCTTAAAATAGATCAATCGTATACAGGGTGGCCCCGAACGTTCCAGCCAGACTTTGAGATCTATAGAAAATTTAATTCTGAACAAAAAATTTCCTATAAACATGGGTCGAAAAATGCTTCCTTAAAAAGTTATCGCTCAAAAACCTCTGATGCAAAGGAAGAGCAAAAGGTGAAAAGAAAATGAAATAAAAAGAAAATAAAACTTAATACATTTCTTGAAAAAACGATAAAAATAAAAAATAAAAATCTTTTTCTTTTATGAAAATAAAATAAATTTTTTTAAACTAATCTAACGCATCTAACAATAAGTAACAAAAGCACTTTTTGTACGTTTGGAACTGGTTATATCAAAATCTATGGAACGTACAACAATCATTTTAATCTCATTTGAAAGGTAATTTAATTTTCTACAACTTTTGTTTCGGTACTTTTTGTTAAAAGACGCACATTTTCCATGATATTTGGAAAAATGTGTAAAATAATCACGATTTCAAAGGTTTTTGAGCGATAACTTCTTAAGAAAGCATTTTTCGACCTATGTTTATAGGAAATTTTTTGTTCAGAATTAAATTTCCTATAAGATCTCAAAGTCTGGCTGGAACGTTCGGGGCCACCCTGTATATTTTCAATTTTAAACTCATTTTCTTCGTCTGTACCATATTAAATGGATTTTTCCGAAAGTAATTAATAAAGAAAGACTGCAGAAAAGTGAGACATTGTATTGCAAATCGCATTTTTAGTTATTATTGTATGTCCCCAAAATATATCTACCTCATGTCTTTTCGTTGTTAGGCTGTCACGATTCCTTCTCAGATATTTTCTGCCGTTCAAACTAAATATGATTGAAAACATTTCTTCTTGCTAATAAGAAATTGATTATTTCTGTAAGCATTACATAATGTTCGCAGTACACAACTAAAATTCATTGACACCGATGAAAATAAACAAGCAAAACAGAATATGTAATTACAGAAACATACGGTTGGTAAATTTTGAGGACATACTGGTAAATCAAAACGGGATTTATAATACAATACTTCTCATATATATTGTTACGTCCTTGCAAGTTGTTTATGATCCACTGTATCCGATCTGTGTGGAAGTATCGATGTGAAGCGAGTTTAAGTGGAAAATAATCTCCAAGTTCGTCGTCATGGTTTGTGGATAAACCATAGATATAGTATATCTAGACCGAACGTTTGCCTTTATTTAAGGAGTGGGGGTAAAGATGCACGTAAAAAAGGACATACTCTGTTTCGTGCCCCTTGCGTTCTCTGTCGCCCGTATGTAGCATAGCGTACTCTTTCGCTATGCTACATGCGAGTGAGAGAGAACGCAAGGGGCACGGAACAGAGTATGTCCTTTTCTACGTGCATCTTGGTCCCCACTCCTCAACACTCGGTCTAGATATACTATGTCTATGGGATAAACAAAGACGGCCATTTTGGAGTCTCGCGACGGATACCATTCCGGTCGGACGTATTTGAGATTACTATCACCGTTATTATCTGTTCTGTGTTCCTTGTTTAATTGTGTTCTGTGTTATAATTAAAGTTCCTTTCGTTCTTTTAAAAGAGTGTTAATTATTTACGTCGCGGTACGTGAGTGCCGGTTGCGTCGCGCGTGTTCGAGTAATATCGAAATCGTCCCGCGGACGTAACAATATATATATATATTTTTTTCCTGCAGCTTTTTCCCATTAATTATTTTTGTTTATTTGCTTTGTATCAATGATAATTAAAGAAATATGTATAAAGTTGAAGAATGTGGTTCCTATTTATATTTTGAGGATATACAAAAAATTAAAACGTTTGCATTATAATAGTTTTTTTTGCCATCTTCCCTTACTGATTACGGTAATTATTCAGAATCACGGCTCCACCTGCAAATGGGCTGCAAATTTTTTTACGGATTTTTATGTTTAGAAAGAAATATAAATAACCATTTTTAGTTGGGGGAGGCCCAAAAAAAAAGTTATAGACCAAAAAAAGGTAATTATTTTGAATAAGGTCTTTTCTGAATTTTGACAAATATGATCGGATCTCTCGGTAAAACTTTTTGTTGTGACTCCAACAGTGATAATCAGTCGAGGGAACCCGTCCCCCATCAACCCCACCCCCCAAAAACGAAAAACCCCAAAAATTACCGAAAATTAGGTAATTATGTACTATAAAGTTCCCCCCACAACCCAAACCAAATTTTAGTTTTAAATCAAAAATAGGTTTGGGTTAGGTTATATCTTCCGGAAGTGGAGCCCCCCCGTAGGGGGGGGGGCGGAACCCACTGCGTCCACGCATACACTTTCCCATCCACACAACAATTGTGGGATGGACCTCGCTTTGCTTTGTAAACTATATGCGTGGACACAGTGGGTTCCGCCCCCCCCCCCCTAGGGGGGCTCCACTTCCAGAAGATATGACCTAACCCAAACCTAATTCTGATTTAAAACTAAAATTTGGTTTGGGTTGTGGGGTGGACCTCGCTTTACTTTAGTAATTTTTGGGGTTTTTCGGTTTTTTGGGGGGGGGGGGTGATGGGGGACGTGCTCCCCCAACTGATTATCACTGTTGTAGTCACAACAAAGAGTTTTACCGAGAGATCATATTTGTCAAAATTCAGAAATAGCCTAATTCGAAATAATTACCATAATTACCCTTTTAAGGTCTATAACTTTTTTTTTTGGGCCTCCCCCAACTAAAAATGGTTATTTATATTTCTTTCTAAACATAAAAAGTCCGTAAAAAGATTTGCAGCCCAGTTGCAGGTGGTGCCGTGATTCTGAATAATTACCCGTTTTTCTTGTAAAAATGATGATTAAGAAATATAAACTGGAAAAAAACACAAAGATATATTTCGAGGACACGTTTTAGTGAATTAATATAGAGATTGCATTATTATATGATTTAGCATACATTTTATTTAATGTTAGTGAAAATGAAAAAACGAGTATAAAGCTAGAAAACATGAAAACGTGATGCTTTTAAATTGAACTCTATGTCCTTAGAGTGTACCAAATACAAAATAATATTCACATGTATTTGGTCTATTATGAGGACTTTTATTCGACAGATTTTATGTCCTCGAATGTTACCAACGAAAAAAACTGTAATTTTAAGGACAATCCTAAAATATACCACATCCAAAAAAAATAATGATGACTGTCCTCGGAAGTACAAAATGTCTTCGAAATATATCATGTATATCAAGAAATGTCCCCGAATTATACCAAAAACATATATATAGTATATATATATCATATATATATATATATATATATATATATATATATATATATATATATATATATATATATATATATATATTGTTACGTCCAGACTCGGGAAAGGATGAGTCGACAGAAGGGCGCAACAACTATCTTTTATTATCCCGAAGTTAAATGTCTCGTGGCGTTTGGAATCGGGTCGAACGAACTGACAGGTCTGAAAAGCAGGTAAACGACTGAGTCGCTATTACGCTGGTTATTCAGACGTTCGTTCGGTGGTCCCTTTTCGGTCAGAGAATTTAATCTCTTTTACGCGGGATGGGACCAAGTGCGATCTTTGTCTAAAGGAATGAGTGGGGGTTAATAATGATTTATTTTGATTTTTAATTAACAAAATGTAAATTTATTCATTTTTAAAGTAAATGGTGAATATACATGATTATAAAAAATTTAAATAAAATATAATATTGATTTTGTGTGTGTGTGTGTGTGCGTGTGCGTGTGCGTGCGCGCGCGCGCGCGCGTGTGTGTGTGTTAATTCGCGGATGTTACACTAATACGGAGGACATCAGTCAGAATGCAAGGGAATGATTTTACCGTTAAATTTAGATTCTGACTGGTTGATACAATATGAAGATTTAATTAAATAAATAAAAAAAAAAATAAACATGTGTGCGTGTGTGAGTGAAAAAGGAAATATGGAATCATGGAGAAAGAGAATGAAGGGGGATATTTCGGTTAATCCTGGTAGGAGGAAGCGGGCTCTAGGTTGGGTAGTTCGTTGCAGAACTCCTCTATAGCTTTCTCGAAATCAGATTCCGAAAACTGCGGGGAGGTTGGGGGTGAGTTGTGCAGGAGGATAGTGGATAGGGAGGAGAAGGAACGTGGGGAAAGCGGAGGTTCGATGGCTGGAGTGATGTGCTCGGGGAAGTAGATGGGGAAGTAACTGAGGGAAGAGTACTTTGGTGAGGAAGGGAGAGTAGGTTCGGCGGATACGTGTAGTGGTTTTTTAATGTGTGTAACGCAAAATTCGCATGTTACAGGCGCTCGAGTCCTCCGACTCCTGCGAACGACTATTCGGCTGGATGGTATGGTATAAGTAGTACCGGATCTGGTTTTCACTACGAAACCAGAGTGATTGTAATGTAATTTAATAACGTTTATTTATCGCGAGGGTTAATAGTATAAATGAAATGGATGAGTGTGACTTACTTTTTATCTCGAAGATGGAAGGTGCAGTTTGTATTAATAAACTGGCTTCGTGCCTTGCGGGTCGCTCTGGTTGCGGTTGACCAACGATGATGCCGGATGAGGACACTGGTATAACACTATTTATTATAATTCGCGTACCACGGTGCCAAGGCACTTAATAAAACTATATCGAAGCTGGAGAGCAAGTACGTAAGTGAGCGTATGTCCCTTCGAGTCCTCTTTTTATATCTCTCTTTTCGGGGTGTATTCTAATTTCTAAGAGTGGGAATCTTCCAAAACTTCAACGAATTAAAAATTGTGCCAGTGTCCTCATTAGGCGGGGTGTTTCTCCTACTTTTCGAATTTTCACTCGTGGTGATCGTCGATTGGTGATCAGTTCAGAATCCCTTGAGCTCTAGATTTTCCTTACGCACGTGATCTGATTAGAAAATGTCTTACTTCCTGTAGTTACTGAATATGTCGTCACAGAAGTTTCGTCATTATTGATTTAGTTGTATTCGTCAGATATTTCGTGAGAATTTTATTATCTTTTCGGTATCAGTTTATTATTCAGCTGGAAAATTCTATTGCGAGGGTATCTACTGATTTTTATTTATTTTTAGGCGACCGGCGCCGTTTCGTCACCGGTCTCTCGCGTCTTTCCCACGGTTACTCGTCGATATAGATATTGACAAGTGACTAAAGGTTTAAGGAATGTGTGACGCAAGATGCTTTATTTACCGAACGACTCATTTCTATCACCGATCGATTATCATTGCCGCAACTTCGCGGAAAGGAGGAATCGTGGAGTCGCCAGGACGTAACAATATATATATATATATATATATTATATATATATATATATATATATATATATATACACGAGGTTTGATCAAAAAATACGCGGAATTTTCGTTTTTCTCAAAAAATCTTTATTTATTCATCAATATTAATTTTGTCCTCTTCAAAGTAGTCCCCATTAGATATAATACACTTGTGCCAGCGCTTTTTCCAATCTTCGGAGCACTTCTGAAACGCAATTTTCGGTATGGCGTTTAGCTCCTTCAGCGATTCTGTCATTATCTCCTCAATGTTGGCAAAACGTCGTCCTTTCATGGTTTCTTTTATCTTCGGGAATAGGAAAAAGTTGCAGGGGGCCATGTCCGGCGAATACGGAGGCTGAGGCATCATAACGGTGTTGTTTTTGGCCAAAAATTCACGAACAAGCAGTGAAGTGTGAGCAGGTGCATTATCATGGTGCAATTGCCATGAGTTGTTTCGCCACAAATCCGGGCGTTTTTTTCGGATCGCTTCACGCAAACGGCATAGAACTTCCAGGTAGTACTTCTTATTGACCGTACGACCTGGTGGCAAAAACTCATGGTACACTATGCCGTTGAAATCGAAGAAAACAGTGAGCAGACCCTTCACATTCGATCGAACTTGACGAGTTTTTTTCGGTCTTGGCTCTTTAGGAAGCTTCCATTGGGACTATTGGGCCTTAGTTTCGACGTCATATCTGTACACCCATGTTTCATCACCAGTTATGACTCGTTTGAGCAGTTCTGGATCGTCGTTGACTTCATTCAGCAACTCCTGAGCAATGTCCATTCGGCACTGCTTTTGGTCGAAATTCAACAATTTCGGAACAAATTTTGCTGCCACACGTCTCAGGCCCAAAACATCCAAAAAAATTGCTTGGCATGAGCCAAATGATATGCCAACATCATCAGCAACCTCTCTGATAGTGATTCGGCGATTGTCCATAATCATTTTCTTCACTTTTTCGACATTGTCATCGGTTGTTGATGTGTTGGAGCGTCCAGGGCGCTCGTCATCTTCAACGTCTTTACGGCCCTCTTGGAAACGTTTGTACCACTTGTAAACGCTTGTTTTATTCATAGAAGACTCGCCAAAAGCAACATTCAACATTTCCAATACGGTGCTGCACTTTATTTCATTCTTAAAGCAAAATTTAATGCAAATTCTTTGTTCCATTTTTTCCACAAGTAAAAAATCGCCGAGCACACCAAAATACGTGTAGCCTTTTCGACAGCCAACAATAAAGTAAGCATCCAATATGGCTACTAATTTCAAGATACGTCAGGGACAAGTGTACCAACACAACAGAAAAAAATTATGACAATTGGACTTATACAGCCCGCAAAATTCAAAAATTCGCGTATTTTTTTATCAAACCTCGTATATATTATATATATATACAGGGTGTCCCATGATTCGCGGATCACCCGCCATGTGCAGGTAAAGCAGATGAAACCGAGAAGAAAAGTCCTTTACCATTTTGCGATTTTCATAATAATTATTAAGAAATTAATTTAAAAAGATGGGCCAATCCATGCTTTACACAAGCGCGCGGCGAGAAGAGTCCTCCTACTCAGGCGTTGCTAGGTGCGCGGCGAAGCGGTGGGAGGGGCGCTCTATACGGCTACGTACGAGCGAACGCTGAAGTCACGCATCTCGAACTATTCTCTCTCTCTCTCTCTCTCTCTCTCTCTTTCTCTTTCTCGCGCGCGCGGCATAGAAAGTATTATGCTGTCGTTTCTACACCACCTTGCGGTAGATAACACGGTGCATTTTTAAAAAAATGATATCCCCAATTGGTCTAATCCACTCTCATATTTTAATGTAAAAATTGTTTGAAGTGCCTTCCTCGTTCTCGTAAACAGAGTTCGACTCTTCGAGTAATATCGCGCGTCGCGCGATACGCCATTTCCGGCGTGATGGTATTAAAAGCTGCGAGAATTGCTTCTCGTACTTCAACTTCTGTACCATCACGCCTGTGTTCAACTAAATTTTTAATGTGACCCCATACAAAATAATCTAGTACAGTAAAGTCTGGCGATCGTGCCGGCCAAATAATTGGGCCACCTCGACCCATCCATCTGTCCGGATAATGCGCGTTTAAATATTCGCGAACCCGGCGAGCGAAATGCGCAGGAGGAAATCGGGACCGTGGTCAATCGGGACCGTGGTCAATCGGGACCGTGGTCAATATCAACGTGGTCATCCGCAACGTGGTCAATCGCAACGTGGTCAATCTCAACGTGGTCAATCTCAACGTGGTCAAACGCGACGCTCCCGTTTATTTCTTATATTGAGAGGAACATCTTCGAGGAGAATGGGTAACTCATTTTGGAGGAAGTTTAGATATATTTCCCCATTTAAATGTTGCGGTAGCAAATAAGGACCAATCTGAAAATCATGAAAGAAAATGATATGTTAAAGCTGCGAAAGAAAATTCCTTGATTTACTAAAATTTACTACTTACGACTTAGTTCGCTGTTATTCCTGCCCATACATTTATCGCCCATCGATATTGGAACGAGCATTCACGAACGGCGTGCGGATTTTCTTCCGCCCAATATAAATAATTACGATTATTAAATACGCCGTTCGGGGTGAAAGTTGCTTCATCCGTCCATAAAATTCGGTCGGGGAAAAAATCGTTTTGCCGACACTGAGCGAGAAATTCTGTGTATGTTGACTGTTAATATATTCTTTTTTCAATAACACAAAGATATTAATTGAAAATAATAAGAATACCGTCAGAAAAATAGATGCGCTGTTCTGCATCTCTCGCCAAAAGTTGTTGTACTCGTTGATAATGATACGGGTGCAATCCGTTTCGGCGTAAAGTACGGTGTACCATTTGTCGAGATAGACCGAGCATATGAGCTACATGGCGCACGCTATTTCCGGGTTCTCCTCAAACTCTTTTAAAATCCTTTCTTCTTCGTTTACACCGTAATGCATTGGTGCATCAGCGTTTCGACGATTTGGAATAAGAATTCCCGATTCTTTAGCGCGTTGAACACATCTCAAAATTACATTCGAGTTGAGATGCCGCTCACGGTCGGGAAATCGACAAATTGCAGTGTTAACTGCTTTGGCCCATAAGCACAAGGGAAGAGATTTCGCGTGTATCATTGTGCGCGCATTCTCTACTATTGTACGATTATCTCTCTCAGCCTTTCCATTCTGCTGAGGAGTGTATGGTGCCGTGTTTTCCTTCTTTATACCGCGAGTTACGAGATATTCGTTTAGCTTATGGTTACAGAATTTTAATCCGTTGTCCGAACGCAGTACTTTCATTGTTTGACCGAATTTATTCGATACTTTTCTTTCGAACTCTTTAAACTTCTCAAAAACATCAGACTTATGTTTTAGGAAATACACGTGTCGAAAACCGGATGCATCATCCTTGAACGTTAGAAAATATTTTGCTCCTCTCGGCGACTCGACAGTCATTGGCCCGCATACGTCTGTATGTATGATCTCACCTGGTTCTGATTTCCTTTTCGCGCAATTTTTGAATGGCAGTCTGTGAGCTTTTCGGAGATGGCACATTTCACAAAAAAAGTCATTTGTGTCCGCCATGGACGTTCCGCGCACGATTCCTTTGCTTATGAGTTCACATATCGCATGTTTGTCAGCATGTCCAAATCGCTCATGCCACACTCGAAGGTTTATCGTTGAAGCGTTTGTTTGCTCAGTAGCTAGTGGTTTCACAGTTCGGAAGAACATTCTGTAAATATCATTTTTGAGTCTAAGTCCCGACGCGACCACTTCCTCGTTGCGCAACTGAACTACATAGTCGTCGTCGAAGAACACTCCGAAACCTTGTAACGGCAGGGCCGTTACTACGGCCAGTATATATAACCGACCGTGTAAAATAGCCGTAAAATATATATATATACACACCTGGCCTGCTTATTAACCCAGCTTTACCTATCCTGCCACCGCCATATTGCTTAACGCATGCGCACGCGATCTCGGCCTACGCTCTCGCTCACCGACACGCGCTTTCTCGCTTTACACGCGCTCTCGCTCACCGACACGTTCTGTCTCGCTCTCGCACGGTCCCCACGCGGTACCGACTCCCACCGCCGGACCGCCGGCGCACAGTGGGGGCCGCCGGCCGGGTATATAAGCCCGGCCGGCCGAGACATCGTGACCAGATCCTGTCCCGCCATCCAGCTCCAGACACCGACCTGCCTAATACCTAATACCTCTCGGGGACGAGGTTTCTCTCGTCTCTGCCGGGTTTCGCCGGCTCTCTCTACCTTCGGGCTGAGGTTTCGCTCAGCCCCGTCGGGTTTCGCCGACTCCTGTCACCATTCCTCGGGCCAAGGTTTCGCTTGGCCCTGTCGGGTTTCGCCGGCTCCTACCACCCACCCGGGCTGAGGTGTCGCTCAGCCCTGCCGGGTTTCGCCGGCTTCCGTTGCCCAGGTAGGCCCGACGTGACACTCGGTACTACCCGCAATACCTCACCACCTAACCTAACCCATAGGATAAGGTGCATGTATATACCGCGTTGTACATAATAGCCGCATGATAGAGATAAGCCTATTAGTAATAAGACCCGGGTAACCTTAAGTCCGCTAGTTATAAGGCCTGTTAGTCATAAGAACTGCCTAGTCTTAAGTCCGTTAGTTATAACCGCACGCTAGGAATAAGTTCGCTAGTTAGAACCGCACGGTAGTCTTAAGGCTTGCCTAGTAATAAGTCCGCTAGTTATAAGACCTGCTAGTAGTAAGTCCTGTCTAGTGCTAAGTCCGTTAGATATAAGGCCTGTTAGTAATAAGGCTCTAGCTCTAATCACGCCGTCCGCGCATGTCAATAAAACCGGACCCATTGCACGCCGCACCTAGCGCTTCTCATCGCTTTGCGCTTCGCGCCTGCGCGTCACGCCGATCCTGCTACTAGCGACCGCCTTCACCGCACGTTATCGCCAGACCCTGCACGCTGTATCTATCTTTCTCTATCTGAATAAACGATCTCTTTCTAACTACACTGTGTCTCGTAAGCTTGAGTCTCCCCTCCTCTCGAACCCGGACACCGACGAGCCGATCCGAGCGTCGAGCGAGGTGACCGCGTTACAACCTTTTCTTGTGCACGCTCCCACTGAAAACAAGTTCCTTTTTAGACCGGGAACGTAGATCACATTGTCGATGCGTGCTTTACGCCACACACCGTCCACGAGTTTTTCAACGAACACAGTCCCTTGGCCAATAATGTTGCATTTCTCGTCATCACCGAGGGCTACGGTACCGCCATCTTTGATAGGTTGGTAATCTGTGAGCCAATCACGTCGATACGTCATATGTCTGGATGCTCCACTGTCGGACAGCCAGATCTCGCTTATATCGGCCGCGAGCAGTTCTTTCTTTTGTTCATTGTTCGGCCATTGTGACTTGCTCAACTCGCACTTTTTATTTGACTGGCTCTCTACAATGAACGCAAGTAGTATAGCAATGAGAGTTCTAAACCAGGTCCTCTGAGGGGGGGTGAGGAGCGAGGGGAAACCGGCGCGGGGGGTATGACGTCACGCGGGGGAATCGCGTCCTAACCGATGGGCGAGGGGTCCGCGGAGAGAGGGGAGGGGGACCGCGTCCTAACCGATGGGCGAGGGATCCGCGGAGAGGGGGGAGGGGGACCGCGTCCTAACCGATAGGCGAGGGACCCGCTAACCTAACCGGTAGGCGAGGGGTCCGCGGAGAGGGGGGAGGGGGACCCGCGGCGAAACCGATAGGTGAGGGACCCGCGGGGAAGAGGGGGATCGCGGCGAAACCGATAGGCGAGGGACCCGCGAGGAAGAGGGAACGCGATGTCGCGAGGAGGCGTGGGAGAAGGATAGCGCGAGGCGTCCATATGAGCGTAAGACAAGGATAGCGTTTGCATGCACGTTGGAGAGAGAGAGAGAGAGAGAGATAGCGCGAGGCATGCACTTGGGAGAGAGAGAGAGAGAGATAGCGCGAAGCATGCACGCGGATGATACGGCGTTCGCAAGGCGGTGTGAGAGAGATAGCGCGAGGCATGCACTCGTGTAGGAAAAGGATAGCGTCCGCATTGGCGTGGGAAAAGGATGACGTTCGCATGCATGTGGGAGAGAGAGAGACAGTGCGTGGCATGCATGGACGTGGGAGAAGGAGGCTCAGAAATAATCAACATTTTTTTTTATATAATAATAATAATAATATTTATTCAAAAAATTGTGTATATAATATAATTGTGTGTGTGTGTGTATATGTGTGTGTGTGTGTGTGTGTGTGTATGTGTGTTTAAAAAAAAAATATATATATATATATATATGTAAAATATAAAAATATAAAAATAAAAATAATAAAATAATAATAAAAATAATAATGATAATAATAATAATGCGGCGCTCCATCTGAAACAGAAAAAATACAAGTCTTATTAGTATAAGAATTTAATTTTTATAAATCTAATATAAATTTTTAAAAAATAGATACTTACAATTAATTTTTCGACCTCTTGCTCGGAGGCTCGTCCCACGGTTCCTCCACCACGTCTTCCTCGTAGGGCTCGAGCCCGAAGAGACGTCTTAACGCCAAATAGAGACCGTCGGGGCGGTTATGCTCCCACACATCCTCGCGGAAATAGCGCTCTTGCCGCCGCAACATTCGCACATCTTGTCGATGTTCTATGTTAATGAAACCGGGAATCCGGATCTCACGAGTAAAGTCGTACTATAAATTAAATTAAATCAAATTAAAATATATATTATAAATAATTAATATATTATAAAACATAATTTTAATATAAAACATAATTTTAATGTAAAACAAATATTACTTACTCTTTGAAATACTACGAGATTCATCAGGGCTCTCAACAGCCCCATTGCGAGATCCTCCGCCCACCATGCCGCGTTCCATCGAACCCGTTGCAATACCAAGTTTATTAGTGACGGCATTTTGAATATTTTCACTTAGACACTTAAGACACTTTTAATTTGTCAGACTGTCAGACACTTTATGACGGACACAACGGGATAGACATTGTCTCGAACATTTTAGAGTAGGGGATGAAACACTTACGAAGAACGCTTACTCTCAGCACATGATAAGAAAACAAAAGTTAGCATGTTTCCACAGACAACTATTTAAAGTCTTTTAAATATGAATAATATATTATTATAATATGTAAACCACTATCGAACGGCTATTGAACGGATATTGAACGGCTATCGAACGGCTATCGAACGGCTTTGAACGGCTATCGAACGGCTATGAACGGCTACCGAACGGCTTTGAACGGCTGTCGAACGGCTATGAACGGTTTTTGAACGGCTTTGAGCAGCTATCGAACGGCTATCGAACAGCTTTGAACAGCTATCGAACGGCTATCGAACGGCTTTGAACGGCTATCGAACGGATTTGAACGGCTATCGAACGGCTATCGAACGGCTTTGAACGACAAAACAATTATTTATACACCATTCAAATATTTAAAGTATATGTGCATGTACTGAAATGTAACATCTGTAGTCTGATAAGGTGGCTGACGCCGCTATCTAACGTCACGTACTGAAATATAATACTCGCATACAGGGATAAGAAAGAGGAAAAGGGAAGAACAAAAGAGAATAAAAATATATTTTAACAATAGTTTATTCTAAAAAATGTTTGGGTGAATCTTTATGATGATTCGTCCACCAATTGAATATTTTAAATACATTTTGTAAAGCGCAATTTTTCAAATGTTTTTCACAGCGCATAGTATTAGTAACATCTAGCTTATTTAACGAAATGATATCTTCATAGTCCGCATCCAAGGTCTCAATAATAACGTCGTTTCTCGCATCATCGTCAAGTATATCGGCCAGCCATTCTCGTTTTTCGTGTCCTTTAACGTACACGATAGGAGATGCTCCATTTTCCTCTTCCGCCGCACCCATCACAGCTCTCGTAATCAAACGCCTGGCGAAGCTGTATGGAACGTTTCCATCCTCCCATTGAAGCCCATGGTGATGTCCGATTAGCCATGAAGCTTGGCATCTCTCAGATTTTGTAAGCGCACGCCATGGTACGGGACTTGCAAAAAAGTAGTGAGAAAGAACAAATCCATTTCTCAGTATCGCTACTTCCTTCACGACAAAGTTTCTCCCGATAATGAATCCTTGTAGATCCACAAACGTTGGCGCGATCATGTTGATAATATTACTGTACGATTGCAAGAACGATGTACGACTGCTGTCGATCGTCAAAATCTCAATCTTTATATATTTTTGACATTGGAGGGGATATTTGCTGATCTAGGTAATTTTACGAACTACGTTGGTCAATGGGCAATATTCGACAACGCGATCGTGCAAGATGAGACAATAGGCGGTTGTATTTGCTGGTATATCCTCCTTGCACTCAAACTCTAATCTCACGTCCACGGTGGAATTTTTGACAGACTCGTTTTGTCACGAGCAATCGATAACCGCGAGAGGACCGCAATGTAAAAATTTTGAAATTTTTAATAGCACATCATCATTATCACATCCGTAATAAGATTTGCGAAAACGAGAGTACATATCGAACAAGAGGGCGAATCTATTTTTATCGAAATCTAAATTCAAATCATCGTAGGGATAAAATTCCGAGTTTAGATAGAGTTTAACGTTGGTCAATTTGCAGTCGTCGAATGTAGTAATATCTTTTGACACAGCATTTTTTCTGCCAGTCTGCAGCGCAAAGATCACGTATCGCGGCTTCTCCAGCTGAGAGGCGGCTTTCACAGTCCACGAATGCTTAGTCGTATTATGCAATAGAGGAAATTCGTATAGATCCCAAGAGCGAAAACTCATATTCAAGTATCGCCCACTTTCCAACGCGCGTAGCAAGGATAGTTTATTGACCTCGCTCAATATTACATGAGGCATACGCCATTGTATCTTGAATAACTCGATATCAGCTTCAGCCGAAGCATGTCCAAATATCCAATTGTTGTCGTTGCGCGAACGTATCAGATTTAATTCGTGACGAGCGTTGATCACAACTCGCTTAATAATCTTCGCAAAAACCCAATAGTAGGTTTAGCGGCACTCAAAAATTGAAGTAAGCTTCAGCAGCATTATGCGACATATTCCACGCAGCATTCTCCAAGATTTTACCTTTCTCGGTTGTTAGAGAGACATAGTTTTTAATCGTGGAAGTTATTCCAACGTTTCTGTTGCGGTCAATCTCCACACCGTCGAGTTCATATCGAAGTTCATCAAACATAAACGCGACACAATTGTTTCCCAATACCACTCTTGCTCCTTCATCTACTTTACGCACCTTCAACTTTCCCTCGACGTATAGAAAACTTTCACATGGTAACGTGTACAAATCTTGATGTTGTATCGGTATCCGTATCTCGTCGCTATATCCAAGCGTTGTGTTGGCGTATGGATTGTACGTATGAGTCTCAATCTTGACGATACGATCGTCAAAGATCGGCTCGCCTCCGATATTCAAGATGTCAATCATATCGTTCAAGTATTTCGTACGACGAATCCCAATGATTTTAAAAACTCGCGATTCAACGCGCTGAGCTTATTTTTAGCGTAACCAGATATCTGATTATTGTCACCCGATACCGCAGTCACTCGCCTTCTCGCAAAAATATTGTCCCTCGTAAAGATATTGTCTCTCGCGTGCTCCGTGCTTTCGTTCAACACAAGCATTTCATTTGTCACGCTTTATTTTTGCCGCCGCCGTATATGCAATCTTACGGTAATTTCCTCTCCTCGAAAATCGAGCAAATGTCCTTCTTGATCAACAATGCGTATCGTTAAATCAGTAATGCTCCGTGCGACGATCGGTAGATAAATGATCTGTGCTGGCGTTTCCGATATCTTATATCCTGGCGGCACGCTCGGTGAAAATTCATGTATCGTGTGTACGCGCTTGTCGTTGCTGTATGCGCCAGTGGTTACGCTGCATTCTATACGAATAATATTTACGCTAATAATATTTATCGGTACATCCGATTCGTGCCATTTCCGAGGTTGTAATATACGATTCGACGAGAATCCCAACAACGAACCAACGTTGCCCGGTTTACTAAAATTTATTCTATAGACACATTTGATTTCACTCTTTAGCGTATTATGATTAGCGCGAAGCATTATTGGATATTCATCGTGTTCTTCACCATCAACAATATCGTTGGAATCAACTACGCGTCGATGTCGCAAAATTGCACGTCGGAGATATTCGTTTATTGCGTGTAATTCGTACGATCCTTCGGGAATCGTAATTTCCTTATCGTCATTATCAAAATAAAATTTATTATTCCAAGAATTCACGTTCGATATCGTATGATAAGTTTCAAAATCCGTTAAACCAAGCTCGTAATCGCCATCGTTTAAATCTATAGCTGGAAAGTAGCTTACAGCAAGAACGCTACTCTTGCCGGTCAACGTAAACGTGAGTGACATGCTGGAAAACTGTCGAACGAATACTGAGTCGCGACGGTGAATTGTCAGGCTTTAAATTCATATCGATCATCGACCGTTTGAAGAAATCGAAGACACAATTGTCCACAAATACTTTGATTATAATTTTGATAGGCCGTGTGATTGTATTCTATATTTGCAACATTCAGTCCAAAATATCGCACTAATTCCTTGGGCGGTCGAAGATTTCCAAAACTATCGAAATATACCACACGATCTCCCCTCTTTGCATACGCAACCCAATGAGTACCGAAACCATCGACGTCATCCAAATTGACGATACCGCTCTCATTTCGCCGTATACCGTTTATCGGCAAATTATTGCGCATGAAAACGCCTCTAAAAAATTGTATACCCATACGTCTTGCAAGTTGTTCCAATTGTACATTAGTTGTTACACCGACAGGCATTTTTATTTTGACGTTTTTTTTTTCTTGGCCGCTGTTGAGAACCCTCGTCCGCGCTTGTATGGAGCGAGATAAAGACCGTGACCTTCCATGGCGCGATTATGACGCTGCATTTCTTCGAGCTGACGTTGCGCCGCCTTGCTATCGTTCACCGCCTTCGCGATTCCCGCTGCTCCGCCAGCCAACGAACCGAGAACTCCCAATAATGGTAAAATGGGTAAGATACCACCGCGCTTCGCTGTAGGAAGTATTCGTTTTTTCGCAGTCTTTTTCTTCATCGATGATTTTTTTGTCTTCATCCCCATACCGAATTTTGTCTTTGCTTTCATAGCCGCCCAAACAGCTGTAGCGGCTGCTTTCTCACCAATAGTCGAATCTCTCGCGGTAATACGTGTTCGCGCTTTCGTGGCGAGTATATTATCCGCAACGTGTCGTTGACCGAGATCGTTGCTTCCAGAATAAGCTATGTCGTGCTCGCGACACGCGGCATCCAATGGATTGATACCTCGATCGCCTCTAGCCAATCGCGTTTCTAAATGAGTTCCCGGTCCGCAAAACTGATAGCCTGGAATATGTAATTCGATAGGAAGTGCGTTTATCACACGATTCAACAAACCGCTACCTCTTATAATTTTTGCTGGCATTTGCCACAATCTTTTATTAACGGTATTGGACCGTCGAAATGTGTTTGTTGGCACGGCAAATTATAATGTCGCGTGCATCGACGATACTGTTGAACCTCTGAGTCAGCTTTTATATGTTCGGGAAGCTTGTCCCACAATTGTTCCACGTAGCTACCAAAATCTCGCAGTAAAACAATCTTGGGGATAATCTGTAACTGCTCGGTGGTAAGCTCGAGAATATCGCTGTCAACCGATAGAAGAAGAAACATTTTTGAGACTGAGCGGTTTCGATTCGGTGCACCTCTATAAATAGGGCCGCGATGACTCATTTTCCAAAATCTGATTTGAGACTCGCGAGAGCAAACATGCGGTTCGCGCGACAAGCGACGATAATCAAAGTGATAAATTTTGACGATAAAACACGAGTAATGTCCGAGGAAGAAATACGCAAGCATGGAAACATGCTGCCGACTACTATACGCGGTATCATTTGCGGTCCTTCGAATTGCGGTAAGACTAACGTGTTGATAAGTTTGATAGAAAGTCCACACGGTGTACATTTCGAGAATGTGTACGTATACTCGAAATCACTTCAACAACCGAAATATCGATATTTGGAAAATTTGCTATTATCGATCGATGAAATTGGTTATTTTACATTCTCTAATAATAGTGACGTTATTCCACCGAGCGAGGCGCTTCCGAATTCCATTTTTATCTTTGACGACGTGGCATGCGATAAGCAAGATACGATAAGAGAGTACTTTGCAATGGGTCGACACTCGAGCGTCGACTGTTTCTATCTTTGTCAAACGTATGCCAAGATACCCAAGCATCTTATACGGGACAATGCAAATTTACTGATTTTATTTAAACAAGATGGTACAAACTTGAAACATGTATACAACGATCATGTAAATACTGACATGTCTTACGGCGATTTTCGCGCATTCTGTCAGAAATGTTGGCAACACGAGTATGGATTTGTAGTGATTGATAAAGACAGTTTACAGACTAATGGACGATATCGAAAAGGATTTAACGATTTTGCAATACCATAAAGTGGTTAGTCGCTATGATACATTGATCGAGCAACGTCTAAAAATTTTCGTCCGAGCGCAACATGACGACGACGATTGACAGTGACGATCGTGAGAAGATTGCGAGAGAGATTGTAAAAACGAGCGAATCAATCCGCAAAAAATATCGTTCTTTAAAAACCGGTCAAATGGAGGAAGACGTTGCATTGGAGAGGCACTTTAAACCAATTATCGTACCTCTAAAACAACTTGTCGAAAATACAATCAATGTGGAATCTAATGAAGCGAAAATCGAACCATCGAGTATGCTCGAAAACAAGCATCTGAAAAAAGAGTCTGGAACAAAGCGAACAAGGTCAAATATATCATTGAACGATTCGCTAATAACTTCTACTCAAATCAATCAAAACGTAAGCGGATGAAACAATTATCGAATGTGGTTGCTTCTACTCCGATAAAAGATGTACAATCGAGTCAAATATTGTACGAAAGATCGTCTCCGTATGTGGAAGAAATTTTCGAATCTACGCCTGAAACGCTTGTGACGTCAGTTCAATATCAATTACAAACATCCGAGGGTCAAAATACATTGCGCGAACATTTGGGTCCACTAGGGCAAAAATATGTGGGAGCTATTTTGAGTCAAGATAAAAATATCAGTATGGATTATGTTTAGGGTGTTAAATTTTGCAACGAAGGAATGATGCTCGGTGATAAAATTTTTGATGTGGATAAAGATGACAATATAATTATCGGTGGAATAAGATACGTGGGAACACCAGGTCTCTACGAGTTGATTTTCAAGAGAATACCCGACGGTGACGTATACAATGACAATGATAAAATTAAATACAAAAATATATTACTGGCGACAAATGCGCATAGACGTGGCAATGATATGCGTAATCCATTGTTAAGTAACAAGGGATACAAGTATAAAAATATAATAGCGCCATTAATCTCTATTAAAAATATAATAGCGCCTGGAAAAAAAGCTGGAAGAGGTATAAACATACCGCGCGCTATGGCGTTAAACGATAATAAGATCGATTATGTGCATTGGAATGATCCCAACGAGTTGGTAGATCGCTTGCGATTGCTGGAAGCTTCGCGTCAAGCCGGCAACAATGCCCACGACAATGAAATATTATCAATTATCGAGGAACTTTACGAAGCTGGCCTTATTATAAATTAATCTATGCGTCGGCGAAACGAGTCAGTCTGTCATTATTGTTTGTATCGAAATGTCGATTAATAAATTTGGATTATCGTTGGGAACACCAAACAACTCATACTATCAATGGAATGGATCACTAAGAAATTACGTGCGCGATAACGCTCTGTCAGACAGCCTCCGGCTTTGACGCAAGGTCGCGCAAGATACGACGGGTAGCGCAACCGGAAGATGATACTGATGCCGCAAACAAACAGTACGTGAAAATACGTGTCAAGCCTTTAGAAGATAGACTGGAAGAACTTGAGAAAAAAATAATCACGCTCGAGACGAATGTGCAAACGCTGCAAATAATGATGGATGAGATGCAGAAAATGCTTCGGTATGCAACTCACGCGCAGACTACATCTAATTCAGCGCAGGAGAAGAAAGATATATAAAGAATATACGTAGAGGAATTATCTCATTATTGCAAATTATGCCTCGATCAAATATGTCGCAAAAGACCTCTGAAAAACAGCTGCTCGTGGAAGAATTGCATGCTCCAGCGAGAAAAAATTTCCCACGTAGACGTGTCATAGTACATGGATACGACGATCTGTGGCAGGCGGACGTGGTCGAGATGCGTCCATATGCACGATTCAACAAAGGCTACAACTACATACTCACAGTTATCGATGTGTTGAGCAAGTATGTGTGGGCTGTAGCGCTCAAGAGTAAGAGTGGAAACGAGATGTCGGATACGATCGCAAAGATAATTCGAGACGATGGAAGATGCCCGAAAAATTTTCAAACCGACAGAGGAAAAGAATTTTACAACGCAAATGTACAGAAACTCGTGAAGAAGCATAGCATTAATCATTATTCGACGTACTCTGTCATGAAAGCCTCGGTCGTGGAACGATTCAACCGAAAGTTAAAGAACAATATGTGGAAAATGTTTACGCTTAATGGAAATTACAAGTGGATCGACGCGTTGTCTCGGCTCGTTGGAGAGTACAATGCGCGAAAACATCGCACTATCGGTATGAGACCTATCGATGTTACCCCCGCGATCGCCGATAAACTTTTAAATACGGTATACAGCAACGTAAAGATTGCGGCACCGGCAAGATTCAAAGTAGGCGATCCGGTACGCGTGAGTAAAGTCAAGACCATCTTTAAGAAAGGTTACACGCCAAATTGGTCGACCGAAGTGTTTAAGATCGTTAAAGTGCAGAAAACTAATCCCGTGACCTATGTACTCAAAGATTCGCGCGGAAATCCCATCGCCGGCGGATTTTACGAATACGAGTTACAACGCGTTGCTAATCCCGACGTACATCTCGTGGAAAAGGTGATACGCAAAAAGTGTGACGAGGTTTATGTGAAATGGCTGGGATTTGATGTGACACACAACTCTTGGATAGATAAAAATAATATATTATAAATATGTTAACAATAATACATAATAATATTTTACAAATATAAACAAAATTGTAAGCTTTATAAAATATACATATAATTTACAATAAATATACATATAATTTTTATTTACAATAAATATACGTAATTTTTTATTTACGATAAATATACATGATTTTTATTTATAACGGTATTTTGTAATGTCCCCACGGTAGCGTGTCGGTGGTTTCGGGTACGATATACCGCTTGTCATCGTACGGACTTAGAGCAATTTTTGTCTCGCGAATGGTGTATACTTCGTGTAATTTAGATCTTATACAAGACTGCTGACGCGTCATTTCAATCTCTTCGTTCAAACACCGCGTGTAATCGTCGAACGTTATCGTTCTCGCGACGACTTGACGCCTTTTACTTTTTTCGTGTCTTTCTTACCATCTACTCGCAACGCGTACATTTTTGCCCTAAGCTCGACGAATTCGGTCATGATGGCGCCATTATTTTCATCCTTCATTAAACCCGGTATCTTTTTATTCGCGAGCGGTATACCGTACACATTGTCCACCGCATAATCGCTGGTATCGAATCTGTCGACGTTGCGCTTTATATTCTCATATACATCTTCACACTCGATGTGATATATGAGACTATCGGTGTCGGTGTACATGACTTTACATTTCTCTCGATACATAGGTACCATATAATCGTGGTGAAACTCGTACAAACATGTCTTGGATATGTCGAGTATACACATACCCACGTAGATTGGTTTATTAAATTTCACCTCGAGATTGCGCAATTCAACGAAGATCAGATTCTCCGAAAACACGCTTCTACTATGAAAATTTGGTTTTGCGATCATCGCCTCTGCGCCATATCTTCCATCCCAATGTGTCACGAGCTTAATATTAACGTGATTGCGCACATTTTCCATCGTTTTGCCAAATACCGCATTATTCATTAATTTATATAAATTTTTTTCAAAATCATTTTTCGCGAGTGTTCGGAATTGTGTATTGAGTTCGATATAACTGCGAAGCCATGGAGATTGCGAAAACTGTAATATTCGATGTATTTTTGTAACTCGAAGTCTGTGTCGCGTGCATTGCTGCAGGTTGCGGTAATGTATTACGTAACGCTTCTTATCATATAAAGTTGCGAGCAGCTTATCCTGCCGCTTACCAGGTGGTTTGCGATACTCGAGATCGACTTCAAGGATGTAGCCTATAGGCGAATCGAGCGCGATCGATGATGTATCAAAATCGGATACGTCGTCGACCCATCGAAAATCTGCATAAGGCAAAGGTTGACACATTGCCCATCCGTACAAATTATTTACATCAAAGTACGTGAGATATGATGAAGGTTTCGATGGATCGTACGATTCCATATACTTCTTATTAGCATGTGCGTATCTGTTGGAACATTGACTCAAACCACCGCGTATTCCGCGTTCGATGAATAAAACCATGTCGATATCCGTAAGCAATTCGAATGTAATATTCGTATGTTTCAACATGGCGTCCCACGTGTATCCGGGAAGAGTATAGTAATACGCGGGGTCGAGCCCATAACTTTTAATACAACTCTCGCGGAAATTTTCAAAAATGTCTGCTAATAACAATACATCAATTTTGAGATACAAGTCGCTATATTCGCCCAGCGTTCGAATGGAGAACCGCTCCCACACGTTCTCGGCGTGCGCGTAATCGTTCTCGGATATTGTGTCACCGGTCAAGGAACTGTAAAATGATTCGCGCGGTGGTAAACACGTATCTTGCAACCTGTCGACGCAGTCAATATATTCGTACGGAAAGACGCCCTTCCGTGTTAATAAATTGAAATTGTCATTTGATAAATTTTGAAATTCAGATTTTAAAATTTTGAGTTTGTCTTTATTCAAGAATGATGCCAATTTATCGAGACTAGCTGTGAGAAATTTATACGAATCGATAAAACGCAATTTAATATGATTTTGTGATTTCTCTCCGCCAAGTTTAACATTTTTCGTAAACGATATATATTTTTCTTTTGTTATCGGAGTATTTCAATTTCCCCTTCGAACGCTGTAGCTATTTCCTTTATAATAAAATGTGCGTCGTAACCGGATAAATTATGAAAAACTATTGGAATGCAAAAAGAATCTTTATAATTTAAATTGCAATTTGAATGCGCGGGACCTCTGTATCGCCCCGTCAGATGACAATGATCGTGTACGCGTGTATCGTCTTGTACAAATGGTTTCTCGCATATATGGCATTGTGTCGCGTTGTGAAATTTTTCACATTCATCAGATGTTAAATTTACCATGGGGACATTAGCTGATAAAATACTTTTTACACGCTGCGCTAAATTTTTTAGTTCTTCGACGAACCATGATATGCAATCGATATCGCGACGGAAATGATACGCGGATAACGAATCGTCGTACGAGCAATGTACATAATAAGCAATACTAAATACTTTATGATGTTGGTAGTTTCTCTCTTCCTCCGTCTTCTCCAAAACACACTCCAAGTCGGCGTACACGACGAAAGGAAGCCGCTCTTTCCGATTATAATTGTTGAACGTGAGCCACTTGTCCTTATCGCTCGGTAATCGGATAGCGCACTCGTTCATCTCTCGACAGTCCACCGTATGTGATTGTAACTTGCCATTCGAATCAAAGTAGTGTAAACATCTGTAAAAGAAATAATTTTTAATTTTTTGTTGCATTATATCTACAATGTATTTTATTAAATATATACGTACCGATCGCAGATATATTTTTGATCATTATGTTTGCTCAATTGCGAGCTCACGAGCCTGGATAGATTCTTGATCCACGCGAAATGTCCAACGTTGTTGTCTTCCACGTACAACAAGTTGACGTGTTTGTCTCTTTTCAGCTCACTTAGAAGTATCGAGACAATGTTCTTTTCCTCGATACTATATACATTGATTGAAATATCGTTGGCAAGTTCGAATTTATTAATTTGATTCACAGTCACTGGAAACTCAATGTCCTGGAGATTCAGCACTGTTGTATAATGCGGGTACGAAGATTCCCGATCCACTTTCAATTTAGCTGCATGTAGAGCGGCGACCACAGACCACGCGAAACACGCATTGTCATTAGATTGCACGTTGATCACCGCTCTCTTCATTATTATCGCCCGCGGTAATTTTATATGACATCCCGCGCGCAAAGGATTATATTTATTTATATTTACAGTTAAATCGAGTATTCGCGACAATGCCCACCCGCTATCGCGTTCCTGAAATTCTTCGAGCGATGCTAGAGTGGGCTCGACATCGCGCCGCTCGTACCATTCGCGTAAATCGGTTGTGCGAAAGAGTTCATAGTTTCTCGTATTGATACTTTTATTTGCGCGTTTATCACCCGTCACAAATTCACCATTGAACACGGTATTAACTTTCACATTAAAGTGTTTTTTCAGCACGGTTTGCACGTGTTCGAACACAATGTCTTTGGCATCCTCGAAAAATTGACGAGGCTCGATGTGATTATGATTTATAACCGCACCAGTCAATATGCGGCTCTCGAACGCCGTATCGATCTCTCGCCAAATCAATCCGTGTTGTCGCGTACTGCATCCTGCACCCGCGTGTACATAACGCCTGCGTAATGAGTTCTTCAATCTCTCGAGTCGTGCGATTCGGGCAATCAGCGATTGTCGAAACCCGATCGATAATCGTGGACGTTTGATTCGACTTTGCTCTTCCGCCGATTCGATATATTCGTCGCATCGTTGCTCCCACGCAACGTACTCCTCTATCGAATTCACCCATGTAGATTGCTCGCGCAGATTTCGTTCGGCACTGTTTTCCGCCATATTTCCAAATTTATGTCAATAATTTTGCTAACAAGACGCGCTTACTAGTAGCTCTTATCTCGGAACTCTTGGCGAAAATACTGACAGGGTGTGCCTCTTTACCATGATTTTATATTCTATCTTGATGTCTCTTTCTATCATGTGTATCAACTAAATCTTTATTTCGCGGTTTGTCACGTACATTTTGACTAATGTCGATTATTGCATTTTTGTCGTCTAGAGATGATGTCATCTCAGCCAAGATGCATCGCGAAAGTTTCAAATTACACGCTGCTGTCCAAGTATGTTAGTGCAATTTAACCATGAGGATTATCCTTATATTTCACGATTTTGTCACGTTTTGACACGCGCGTTTGAATTCTGATATCTAGGGGTGATGTCGTCGCGAAGCAGCCACACATCGGCGCTTGAAAATTTTATATTACGTTGCATTTTTATGCATCAACTAAATCTTTATTTCGCGGTTTGTCACGTACATTTTGACTAATGTCGATTAATGCATTTTTGGTCGTCTAGAGATGCTGTCATCTCAGCCAAGATGCATCGCGAAAGTTTCAAATTACATGTTGCTGTCCAAGTATGTTAGTGCAATTTAATCATGAGGATTTTCCTTATATTTCACGATTTTGTCACGTTTTGACACGCGCGTTTGGATATGTGAGGATGATGTCATCGCGAAGCAGCCACACATCGGCGCTTGAAAATTTTATATTACGTTGCATTTTTGTGCATTCGGCTAAATCTCACACCTGGGGGTGATGTCATCGCGAAGCAGCCGTACATCGGCGCTTGAATGGAAAAATTGAAAAAAATATCGCGTCCGCAATAATCCCCACCACATTGAAATTTTGCAACGCTAATACATATTTTAAATATGTTTAATACGTTCAGTATTGCATCGACCACTTGTGTGAAAGGTTCATATAAAATGTATCCTACTGAAGGAAGCCTCATGAATTATTACGTTCCGATTCAAGATGCTGATGAAACTTCACCGTGTAAGAAGAAGAAATATAACAAGTAAGTTTTAATTAACTTAAAGAATTTTTTATACTTTTTAAATATTTTTTACATCTTTTAAATATTTATATAAATAATATTTTTTTTTTACTCCTTAGCATTTCATCCGAGCCTCGTCGTGCGGTTCGTATACTCGGAAGACGATACGCCTTAACCCCGACGTCATACAAATATTTGGACATTGGAATAAACGTTGGAGCTGTATCTTGCGTGGAATTGGTTCTCGGCGATAATCGGGGCAATCAAATAATATTGCCTTTTGAAACATGGAAATCGCTGATGCAGAAACGTGGGGACATTGAACTGCTTCTACAATCGACTGAAATCCCATTGCGGGTCCGGGATTTAACATTCGAAGTGGTTAAAATATCTAATTCGAATATTATAAAAATAGGATTATCCAATAATTCTTTATATATGAAACCGCCGACTCTATTCTATTTATTAGATTTTGAAAAATGCATAGATCATATGTATTACTGGCTATGCGAAAATACGCATATTGTTAATGAAAAATTCAAACAATTTGTAACTGTTTTACAACAGAATAATATCGCTAATGTATGCGACGCTGCAAAAGCGATACGTGAAAGTGATATGTTTAACGGCGAATCGCTCATAGATTGCGAGTTATTGACATGTGCTGTAAATGATATTCTTCACGATGCTTGTAATAAATAAGTTATTTTACTATTTATCTGTGAATTTAATTATTTAACCCATCCTTTATGTATGAATAAAAACTGTGTAATAGATATGTACAGTCTGCAAAACTTAAATCTTTCTCTCGACATACTCTGCTTAAGATGTAGAAAAGTGATGAGGTAGATGAGATGTGATACTCCAGTTAGAAGGAGACAAAAGAACCATAGAAACGGTGAATATAAAAAGTATTTTTTTGTGCAATAATTAAGAGAGAGAAATACATTTCTCAATAAATTCTATCTCGCGCTGTCTCTCTCTCTCCCACATGCATGCGAACGTCATCCTTGTCTTACGCTCATATGGACGCCTCGCGCTATCTCTCTCTCTCTCTCCAACGTGCATGCAAACGCTATCCTTGTCTTACGCTCATATGGACGCCTCGCGCTATCCTTCTCCCACGCCTCCTCGCGGCATCGCGTTCCCTCTTCCTCGCGGGTCCCTCGCCTATCGGTTTCGCCGCGATCCCCCTCTTCCCCGCGGGTCCCTCACCTATCGGTTTCGCCGCGGGTCCCCCTCCCCCTCTCCGCGGACCCCTCGCCTACCGGTTAGGTTAGCGGGTCCCTCGCCTATCGGTTAGGACGCGGTCCCCCTCCCCCCTCTCCGCGGACCCCTCGCCCATCGGTTAGGACGCGATTCCCCCGCGTGACGTCATACCCCCCGCGCCGGTTTCCCCTCGCCCCTCACCCCCCCTCAGAGGACCTGGGTTAGAACTCTCATTGCTATACTACTAACGCACAGTCTCGAGATTGATTGTCGTCCCGCTCATTTTTCGCGCCTTTTTTGGTTTTGCATTCGTATGCGAAGTGTCCATTCTCGTGACATTTGTAACATCCTTTTTAGGTTTACGCGATTTTTTCTTTTTCTTTCCGCGCTCATCAAATTTATTCTTCCCGGTTTCACGCTTTGATACGGAGAACGCACTCGTGTTGTCTTCGTTTTTTTTTACTTAGTCTCGCTTCCTCCTTAATCAGCCGCTCTTCTAGTTTTTCTATAGTCTGGCGATCTGGATCTACGCTGTCCCATGCAGTTCGCAGCGTGCTGTATTTTGATGATAGTGTTGCGCCCGCCCCTGTGTACTTCGTCTCCTTTCATCACCTCTCCAAGAAATTATTTCCTTAAACACAAGCAAAGAAAACAAACACACGCAAGAACATTTACTTAAAATTGAAAAACAGTAAAATATAATTATCATTATTTAATTATCGGGTTTCAATTTATAACAGAGTTCATTTTCTCAAAAAGAATTTTGGCTTGGAGCTACCGAATCTCTATTATTAGATGGACTTAGCTGTGTTTGTCGTTGTCGGAAAATCTCCTCCATTCAGCGAAGCTCACTATCCCGCTCACGCAGCTGCGATTCAAATTCTGCTCGCATCCGCAATCGCTCCTCGCGAAGCTCCCGAATTTCCCGCATTGCGTATTAAAGAGTAATTGTCTCCAACGATGGCCCCGATGTCGCATCTTGAAGCATCGTCGAAGCATGAACTCTTTTTCGTGTGGAAACTCCCGTTATTGGATCCTGTTGCTCCATTGCCATAGCTCACGCTTTTCTTTTAAAATACACGAAACGGTCCGCCGTATCCCGGACGAGCCCCCAAAATGTTGCGTCCGCGGATCGAAATCGATATTACTCGAACACGCGCGACACAACCGGCACTCGCGTACCGCGACGTAAATGATTAACACTCTTTTAAAAGAACAAAAGGAACTTTAATAATAACACAGAACAGAATTAAACAAGGAACACAGAACGGGTAATAACGGTAATCGTAATCTCAAATACGTCTGCCCGGAATGGCATCCGTCACGAGACTCTCAAGATGGCCGATCTCTTTCAAGATGTCCGCCGTTGTTTTACAACAACCCTTAGCGACGTGTTTGGAGATGATCTCTTAGAGACGGGAGCAACTTCAGGATTAACTACCACAGACGACTCGCAGAGACGAAGTACACAGGGGCGGACGCAACAATAGACTTCCAAAAATTTTGGCAATCACTGTCATATCCGTAACTGTCTCACCAACGTCCTGTAGTTGCGCGGCCATATTTCGCACTTTCGCGATATGTGACACGACCGAGTCACTCGCCGACATGCGATACTCGTGAAATCGCTGCAAAAGTATAAGCTTGTTCGAAGAAGATTTCTGTTCATGAATTCGCCTAAAATTGTTCCACATTTCTTTCGCGGTAACACACGCCAAAAACGGTTCTAATTGCACGTACTCGAGTGCTGACGATATCAAGAACATCGCTTTAGCATTCTCGCATTCCCATGTTTTCGCCGCTTCCGAGGTCCGGTCCGCCGACCTCTCTCGCGAACCGTTGACAATGTCGCTTAGCCCGTTTCCGACGAATAATGAGTTCATTTGGAATTTCCTTGGAAGTTCGTCTCGTCGAATTTCCGAACGTGGCGAGTAGAGATGTCTTCGGACATAGCGGATTCGTTTTCGCGAACTCGTTATCACTACACGTGTTTCACTGTAATGGCTACCGTCAGCACCTCGTTCGCTTTTTGTTTCTCTCTTTTTCACACAACTTCCGCGCAGGATAGGTAAACTGGGCCCATAACCTGTTTGTTCACGAGTTACACGAATTCAAAGTTGGAACCGAATCGCTCTCTCGTAAGATAATTTGCTGGTCGGGAATAAAGAAAAAAATTAGAAGGAGATTCCGATGTGATTTGGTAACTGAGATTATTTTATTATTAATCTTCTGCTTTCTCGTTTTGTACAATGTTCCTAAACCGACGGCGCGGGTTGTATCCTTTTGTCTTCTCGATTCGCACTGTGTTTCGTTGGAGAGACGCGAACTCAGACTCCTGACAATCCTTGTGGTTGTACTGGTGAAGAAAACAGCTATTCACACGTATTTGATTTGCACCTTGGTATTGAACCAATTAGAAAGTCTTTCTCGAAGATTGACCAAATATGGAATTGCGGGAACAACACATTCCAATCCATATATGGCTCTTCAACGCAATCATGTTGTTTTGATTTACGAGACATTGCGAAAAGGACGAGAGCGTGCCCGAAACATATCGATCGAATAAGATTCCAAAACGAATAATAAAACGAGAAACGAAAACCATTTATAATTGCTCGAATCCGGAACACTGTTAAAGTATTATTTTATAGTGGGTTGTGTGAAAAACATCGGGAGAGTAAATAAAAAAGACGATTATTTCTCTCAAATAATTCACAGTCTTTATTGCACTTCCGCATGTTACCTAGAGCGAATGGCCGACTAGACTAGACTGAGAACGCGCTTGCGCATTCTCACACCGCAAGGGCGGCAACGGTGATACCCGAAGTGCGTTCGGGTTCCGTCCAATCGTGGCTCGGCTCACCTCACCAGCGCCGTGACTAGTGCTAGAGCGATCCACGCAATCAACGCGATACCCTATATCTCTAACATGTATATATGTATATATATATATATATATATATATATATATATATGTATATATAAGCACTACTGACGTTTGTGTCTTAAGATGGCGGCGGTGGGCATAGTGGGGATAGAGTTGGCGCCTCTCTGATAATCTAGGACTTTAATATATGCAACCTCTATCCTTTAAAAAAAATTACGAGTTTTTTTGTAATGTTTCTATAAACTTTTATTTGACTCTTTCTTGAAATAGGATAGTTTCAAAGTAATAAGCATTTTATAAAAAATGAGATGTTATACACAAGTGTAGATTTTGATAAAATACTTTTTTATCGCGAATAATATAATAACTGGCTTTGATAATCCAAAAAGAAGAATAGTATTTTTACATTGATTAATTTTGCAACCGTAATTACATAATAACTATTCCCGAAAATTTAAATACATAATATACGGTTTTTTATTATTAAAAAAAATGGAAATAAACTAATAAAATTAAAAAAAATTAATTTGTTTCTTATAAAATTAATAATTTTCGAATCAACCTTTTAAAAGAGGAGGCGTTTGCAGAGATCTGTAATCGCATTCTTCATCTTCTTCTGAAGAAGAAAGCTGTCTTTTTTTTAATTTTCCTTTTTTTCTTCTCTTCGCCAGCTGAAAATTCGGAGTTCAAATCTGATGTGTTTTCAGCTTTTTTGCATTTTTCTCTCACCGTCATGTAATTCTCTAAAACATGTGGAAACATATATTCTATTTATAATCAGTATAAATATTCAATTTATAACCAGTATATATAACAATTAAGTTTGAATCGGTTTGTATCTATAAACATAATATATGTTTTTTGTTAATTAAAAATCCTCAATAACAAGTGTTCATTTTTACATAGAAATAGTTCGGATGTTAAACTAACATTACAATTGCAATACAAAATAGATTTAATTTTAAAAATTTGTTTCTACATAAAAAACAAGAAATGATATATTATATATTTACCATAAATACCATTTAAAAAAATAGTTACTTCATATGAAGGCCAATGTGTATTTGGTTCTTCATTTTTTCGAATAGCTGTTATCACCTTATCGTGATGAAAAGATGGCCAGTAACAACGTTTATTAAAAATCCACGAGGTTGGTACAGCTTCAACTGAATTTTCATTGTTAGATTGCACTACAGTCCACGATGATCCCGGCATTGTTATCTGTATAATAAGATTCAAAGCAGTATTGAAATCTATTGAGAAAGAAAAAGAGAGGAAAAAATGTGGGATATAACAGAAGAGCAAAGGAGAGGAAAAAGGACTGCAACAGAAAGAAATAGTCGCGTTACACAAAAATAAAAAAACCTTACTTTTTATTTTTAAATTATAAGGTTTGCATTTTTGTTTATTAAAAAATTGACTTCCGTCAAAAATCATATTACAGGCCTTTGTATAAATAATACCAAAAACATTGCAGTAACTTACGAAGGTTTTGACTACTGCATGCGATTTATCGTAAATAAACTATTTTGAGTATAAAAGGGGCAATACAATATACTGATTTTTATATTTCAATTTTAAACATTTATATGCAATTTGTTCTAAATTCCACATTTGTAAGTTTCCGAGATCATTAACTAAATAAATGCCCAATTTAGACGACTTGCAAGGTTCAGAATAAAAATCAATGAGTGACTTATATTTATGTCCAATTACAAAAGTACCTTTATTATCCGAAACAAAATTCCTAATAACTACAATAGTTCCATCAATTAAAGAACAACAATTATCAGGTTCTACCGTTTTTAATGTATAATTTTTAAATGTAACTTTACTGAATTGATTACATGTGTGGAAATTTGAATGTGAATTTATATCATTGACGAGTGGACCATTAAAATGCAAATTGTGAAGTTCAGTATTAACTACATTTAATTGTTGATTACTATTAACACAAGAATTTTGTTCACTTATTCGACAAACAATTTGTTCCAATACTTTATCATTTTTACGAATCATTTTTAATATTGATTGCAGATAATTTTCAAATGGAAAAGCACTAAATTTCTGTAGAATTCCAAATTTTACTGCATCATCATGAAAATGTAATAAATTGTGAATGTTAATCGACGCATTTTCTTTGCCATATAGAATGATGAAGATATTAACAAAATATTTTAATAATGATTTTGCATAATTTGAATAACGATCCATATGCTTTGAATTTGACAAAATTGTAATAGCTGTGTGCAAAGTTAAAAAATTAATATATTTATCATAATTAAGAACTGATTTTAAAACAACAGGTCCTGTATACAACAAAAATGTCCTGAATTCAGTTGCTTTCCACCTTTTACATTCAAATACTGATCGTGATTTCCGGTTAATTTCACATGATATATTATCTTTTTGAACTTCTAATAATTTTGATAACTCAGACATTTTATTAAATGATAGTTTAGATCGAGGTCTTCCAAAGCACCATAATTTAACAAGTAATTTCTTAACAATTCCCAGGTAAAGCATATGCATCGGATCCGACGGAAAATCTTCTACCATATTCAGATTAGGAATTAATTCCAGGATAGATGTACCTGTATGATGACTTGGTTGTAATTTTAGTCTAAAAGTTTCGTTTGTTCTTAAAGGAAAATTATTTGAATATGGATAGCTCACTCGATCATGAATATACTCTCCTTTCGCTGTACATTTGGTGCACGAGTAATAACCAGAATGACTTCGTAAATGTAATAAAAGATTTAGCAGGTATGTCGCATATGAAAGCATTAATTTTAAATGGATAGATGTGACCATTAATTGTTATGCCATGAGTAGTCAAAGTTATTACTTCTTCTATAAAATCTCTCAAATATACGTTTGCATCTGCAGGCTTTTCATTCCCGCAATAAATTCCAACAATATTTACTTCATTGTAATTTTCAACCAAATTGCACAAAATGGGATATACTTGACTATTTGAACTTTCAAATAAAGGGAGACCATCAATATTAATATTAACTTGTATAAATTGCAAATGTTGAACAGAATATCGCGACATAAGTTGCTTAACACAATTAGTTAAACCGAAATGATAATACTGTCCTTTTATTGTACTTTTATATCTTGTACATTTATTTTTCTGGGAGTTTTCAATAAGCTACGACCATCTGAAGGCAATTCCGGATATTTAGATTTTATACCTGTCATTAATTCATTTAATGCAACATGGGATATGCGATTTTTAATAGCCCATTTTTGAAGCTACGATACAAAACTATTATCACCGACGAGATTATCAGATGCAGGAACGTTAACAATATTGTTGATCACTTTGTTAATATCAGAATTGCTGTGATTTATCGGCTCATTTTCTAAAACATCGCGTTCTTCAAAATTATTACAATTGTTATTTAGTTCAGTGTTATCCAAATCTTCATTTAGTTGATAATTATTTCTATGAATATTCTGCGATGATGAGAAATGATTTGATACTTGTACAGAATTGGCACTTTTATGTAATGGAATATTATTATCTGAAATTGAGGATGATGTGCTTTCTAATGAATTACAAATACTCTGCGTAATGTTAATTGCTGAATCTGACATCCTTTTAGCTCATCGATAATAATGTCTTTTTATTTTTGGCATTTTTAAAAGTTATTGATATGTATGTTCTTACTTGTTTATTCGTAATCTCTGCGGCCTATCGATTGTCAAAACTGCTGAAAAATAATTAGAAAATATAGGCACAGATTTTTAACTTCGTATATAACGTGTATCACCGTAATATGACAATGCGAACTGGTTATCTAACAACGTAATTATCGATTATTCTTTTTGACATAGAAATGAGGTTTATGTAATGATGCTAAAATGTAGACACATAAAACATATCTCAAATAACTTTGTCAACGTCTCTATTGGAATTACGAAGGAGTGGAAATATTGTATAATAAATACATAAATAAATTGCGATTCTATAATCTAACCTTAAAAGTAAGAAAGAAAATGTACTTACATTTTTTCATGTAATCACATCAATCGCTCTTCAAAAATATATTTCCGCAACTGCAAAAGTCCTCAGCGTTTCAAAATGCACATGTATATGTCTCTTCTTTATACTTCCATCTATCTTTAGGTGCGGCCGTGTCTTCCGTGCATAGACAAATGAATATCACTGATCGTATATTCTTCGACAAGTTTTTTGGCGCCAAATACGAACTTGACAAGCGTGCGTGCGCGCGTTACTAGTTCATTATCTAGTTTATTAATCAAATTTTGTGCTGATTTGTTATTTCCAGTTTGTCAATGTTTTGCTTAATTTTATTCACTGATTGTAGAGAAAAGAATAATCAATTAATCTTTTATTACAAACGAGCGTACAGTAGACAAGACGAGGTGAAACAAAGTCCGCATAAAGCAATGAAAAAGAAATAATAAAATAATGATGTGCATAAATTATATTAATTTATTTATTTATATTATGTATCTATATTTAACTTGTCTTCTGCGAGATCCTGTGAGATGCCCATCACATATACATGACTGTAAACATCATCGCGTGCACGAAAAACTTCATCCATCTAACAACACTGACCGGGAATTGAAAAACAAAAAAGAAAAATCGCGTGAAACTTTGACGTCCAAGACTAAACGTCCAATGGACGTTCAAATATTGACCATTAATGGATGTCTCAAATCGGATAAACGATGGACATTCATTTTATGTCCATTTTATATCCGCACGTCCATGGACATGAAATAAAGGACATAAAATGTCCTGTGCTATCTGGGTGGTACATATCAAACTTCCTTCAGTTTTGCATTATGCCATGTTCCAAAGTAATAAACTTGGAAGTTAACAACACCTTTTCCATAAGCTTATATTGTCACATTTCTTCTCCCTAAAGATATGATTTCTGGAACTGCAAATTTTCTATATAATGCAAAATATTGTTTACTTGGAGTAATGTGGCGTCAACTATCACAGATCCAACTGTCCGCATTAATGCTTGGACCAATCTGCACTCATACTATAGATTAAAAAGGCATTATTTTGATTTCTTGAAATATCTTTTTCATTCGAGGACTTATTCTGAAGACATTCAGCAATCCAATGACCGAGTTGTTCGCATTTTTTACAAGGAAATTTTTTTTTAGCGTTCTCATATTTTTCATTATTTGGTTTATCATGATTATAATGCTTCTTCTTACCATAATTTTTACTTGTACGCAAAAAAAGTTTATTATTTATCCCTAAAAAATAACTTTTAATAAATTTTTTCCTTGAAAAATAATTTTCATACAAAATAAAAAACTAAAAAATGGTTTTTCTCTAAAAAATAAAAACCTTTAAAAAATCAAAAATCAAAATTAAATATGAAATCAAGTTAACTAGCCAAGTACATAGAAGCAGTTCAGTTTGTAAGAGTTCGTAATTTAAAATAGTATTTGTTTGATAAAATCAATCTTGCATTTATAGAAATATTATAGATTCTCTCGAGAAAATTAAAATGCATTTTATTTTTATAAAATTACGCTATTATGCCCCCCCCCCAAATAAATATTATATATACTATATAAAATAGCACAATTATATTGCGGATTTTATTACAAATAGTACATCATAAAACTACTTAATCCTTACTGCAATAACGTCGATCACATCGATCACCAATTTCGAGTTTAAAAGTGCCCCGTGCCAAACTGATCGACTTGTTTTGAAATTAATCATAAGCTTTACCAGATAGACCTGAAACGAAAAGAATTAAAATTAAAGTGACATACAAATACTTGGCGTGCCCGTGTCGCATTATAAGTCATATATTTTTGTTAATATATTGATAATGATTTCTGATAATCCTTTGGAAATTTTTATTTCAGATCGGGCACGCCAAGTATTTGTATATCACTTTAATTTTAATCCTTTTCGTTTCAGGTCTATCTGGTAAAGCTTATGATTAATTTCAAAACAAGTCGATCAGTTTGGCACGGGGCACTTTTAAACTCAAAATTGGTGATCGATGTGATCGACGTTATTGCAGTAAGGGTTAATAGTTTTATGATGTACTATTTGTAATAAAATCCGCAATATAATTGTGCTATTTTATATAGTATATATAATATTTATTTGGGCGGGGGGGGACATAATAGCGTAATTTTATAAAAATAAAATGCATTTTAATTTTCTCGAGAGAATCTATAATATTTCTATAAATGCAAGATTGATTTTATCAAACAAATACTATTTTAAATTACAAACTCTTACAAACTGAACTGCTTCTATGTACTTGGCTAGTTAACTTGATTTCATATTTAGTTTTGATTTTTGATTTTTTAAAGGTTTTTATTTTTTGAGAAAAATCATTTTTTAGTTTTTTATTTTGTACGAAAATTATTTTCCAAGGAAAAATTTTATTAAAAGTTATTTTTTAGGGATAAATAATAAACTTTTTTTGCGTACAAGTTGGGATTTTTTTATATACTTGGCGTATTTTTTTTTACCTTTGTGAGGTTTTTTTAGGTGATCTCATTGCTTTTTGTAAAAATCTATATTTTTTCTGCAAAAAATATATATGCATTTTTAGCATATAATATTTAATAATATAATAGTTTTTTATTCATGTAGAATATCTAATAATAATAAATTTCTTAATAATAATAAGTAAATCACAATAATAAAGTTATATTGTAGAATTGGCATTCGTTAATTTTATTTTTAGTATATAATGTTCAACAGTAATATATATGTGCGTACATTATATTATCTCACAATAATACCGTACAGTTTTATTTATGTAGAATTGACATTTGTTAATGTTATTGAAAACTATATAGGCAATAAAATCTTGTATAAAGTAGCTCAATTTAACTATACCTATAAATTCATTCACGTTTGTATTACTGTATCATATAGACCATTCTTCAACTGTATGATGTTACAGTAATACAAAAGTGAATGAATTTATAGGTATTGTTAAATTGAGCTACTTTACGCAATATTTTATTGCTTATATAGGATTCAATAAAATTAACAAATGCCAATTCTATATAAATAAAACTGTACGGTATTATTGTGAGATAATATAACATAAAGTGCCATAGAGGATGCCAAAAAAGATAAATGAAGTACCATAGAAGATACCAAAGAAGACAAAGTATTTTTTATTTCAAGTTTTTTCTTTTATTTATTTATTTTTATGTTATCTCACAATAATAGAGTTTTATTTATATAGAATTGGCATTCGTTTTATTTTTAATAATATAATATAGTTTTGTCTTCAAGTAGAATATCTAATAATAATAAAGTTTAATAATAATAAGTAAATCACAATAATAAAGTTTTATTGTAGAATTGGCATTTATTAATTTTATTTTTAGTATATAATGTTCAACAATAATATATATGTGCTTACATTATATTATCTTACAATAATACAGTAGTTTTATTTATGTAGAATTGGTATTTGTTAATTTTATTGAATCCTATATAGGCAATAAAATCTTGTATAACGTAGCTTAATTTAACTATACCTATAAATTCATTCGCTTTTGTATTACTGTAACGTCATACTTCAATGTAGACCATTCTTCAATTGTATGATGTTACAGTAATACAAAAGCGAATGAATTTGTAGATATAGTTAAATTGAGCTACTTTACGCAATATTTTTTATTGCCTACCCACACAGAGCTACATATCTAATCGATATCTACTGGATATCGACATATCCATATAATGTCCATATCTACTATGGATAATCAATAGATATCTATTAGATATCAAAAATATCTATATCTCCCGTATAACCAGCTGGGATATCTAGTGGATATCCACATATTATCCACACATCCATGTTAACTAAAAATTTATTAAAAAATATCCAGTAGATATCCATTAGATATCATATAATGTCCACATTCACGTCCACTAAATATCTAACAAAGATATCTAGTAGATATCCACTTATTGTCCACATATCCATGTCCACTAAAAATCTAACAAGGATATTTAGTGGATATCCGATTATTGTCCACATATCCACGTCCACTGAATATCTGACAAGAATATCTAGTGGATATCCACATATTCTCCACATATCCATGTCCACTAAAAATCTAACAAGGATATCTAGTGGATATCCGATTATTGTCCACATATCCACGTCCACTGAATATCTGACAAGGATATTCATTAGATATTTACATGTTATCTACATAATATCCATGTCTACCAAATAGCTACGAAAGATATTTATTAGAGATCCACGTGTTATCTACATATTCATTTCTTATTCGTAAAAATGTTTGCCAGAAATATTTAATAAGCATATATCCATTAATAATTAGAAATTAAAATTAAATAGTTATATTTGAATTTTTTTTATATACGTATAGTTAATATTATTATTAACTATTCGATATTTTACATTTTGTATTATGTGCGTAATACGCATACGTTTATCTTCTTGGTGCCTATATTATAATTATGGTTCTTTATTAGTGGGTGAGTTTACTCACGAGATGAAAATTAAAAAGTGAGCGCGATTCACTAATAGATTATCTACGATTTCATTCGTCAAATCTAGTGAACTACTCTCACTTTCATAATTTTCATCTTGCGAGCAAACTCACCCAAAGAACCGTAGCACTCTTATTTGTATTTAGGCGCGTAACTGCAATATACATGTGTGTACATACCCATACAGAACACAACATCCAATAGATATCTAGTGAATATCTACATATCTATCTGGTGTCCATATCTACCATGGATAACTAATAGATATCTAATAGATGAACAAAATATCTATATCTCTCGAATGACTACCGAAGATATCCACTAGATATCCACGTGAAATCCACATATCCATGTCCACCACATAGCTACCGAAGATATCCACTAGATATCAACGTGAAATCCACATATCCATGACCACCAAACAGCTACCGAAGATATCCACTAGATATCCACGTGAAATCCACATATCCATGTCCACCACACAGCTACCGAAGATATCCACTAGATATCCACGTGAAATCCACATATCCATGTCCACCACACAGCTATCGAAAATATCCACTAGATATCCACGTGAAATCCACATATCCATGTCCACCACACAGCTATCGAAGATATCCACTACATATCCACGTGAAATCCACATATCCATGTCCACCACACAGCTATCGAAGATATTTATTAGAGATTTACATGTTCATTTACTTACCGCTATGCGGCGCACTATACATTTTCTATATCCGTATTCAAGTTCTTGTCATGAACGTATATAAAGTCTGCACAATGCGGTTAATAACATTGTAATTATTTATATCAGTTTAACTTCTGATACGATTCCCGTACCGGGGAATTCAGATATTGAACTGATTTTTAGAAAATCGGACAGATAAATAATGTTCGATTTTCACTTATTCGGACAATTTATGTCCGAATTAGCAAAAATCGTTCGTTATTATCTTATTAAAATTATTGAAAATATAAAATAGAAATTAACTTCCATACAAATAAAATTTTTAATTTTATATATTAAATTTATATAAAGTTATCTATAATATATATTACATTAATGTGTGTTATTATATATTATTACTGTAATTAGTTTTAATTTTGCCATCAAACAAACGTCAGAAAATGATGTCTCGTGAATGGGACATATTGATATGTCATATGCGGGTCTCATAAGACCTAACTTTTAGAACATTTAATTAATCATTCTGTGATCAAAATTTAACCAACATACAATGGATATCTACATAATATCCACTGGATATTGTATAGATACCTAGTGGATATTTATGTAGATATTCATTGGATATTGTATGGATACCTAGTGGATATGTTTGTAGATATTCACTGGATATTGTATAGATACCTAGTGGATATTTATGTAGATATTCATTGGATACTGTATGGATACCTAGTGGATATTTTTGTAGATATTCACTGGATATTGTATAGATACCTAGTGGATATTTATGTAGATATTCACTGGATATTGTATAGATACCTAGTGGATATTTATGTAGATATTCATTGGATACTGTATGGATACCTAGTGGATATTTTTGTAGATATTCACTGGATATTGTATAGATACCTAGTGGATATTTATGTAGATATTCATTGGATATTGTATGAATACCTAGTGGATATTTTTGTAGATATCCTATAGATATTTATGAGATCTCGAATGGCGGACGTTTGGATATCCGTAGCATGTCTAATAGCTGTTTCTGTATATCCTGTGGATATCCCTGGTAGACATTGAAGATATCTAGCAGATATCTAATACATATCATTTTTCTGTGTGGGTATATAAGATTCAATAAAATTAACAAATGTCAATTCTACATAAATAAAACTGTACTGTATTATTGTGAGGTAATATAACATAAAGTGCCATAGAGGATGCCAAAGAAGATAAATGAAGTGCCATAGAAGATATCAAAGAAGACAAAGTATTTTTTATTTTAAGTAT
This sequence comes from Formica selysi, assembly GCA_009859135.1. Classification (NCBI taxonomy): domain Eukaryota; kingdom Metazoa; phylum Arthropoda; class Insecta; order Hymenoptera; family Formicidae; genus Formica; species Formica selysi. The sequence continues at coordinate 45,831 of WHNR01000089.1, read as the reverse complement.
TTTCTTTTAAATATTTTTTATCTTTTTTTATGTTATCTTACAATAATAGAGTTTTATTTATATAGAATTGGCATTCGTTTTATTCTTAATATATAATGTTCAACAATAATATAGTTATATCCCAGCAAACCAATATGTAACTGTTATATAACCTAGGGAGCACATGAAAAGAACAATGTTATATTTCACGGTTATATAGATGAGATGTAAGTGTTATATAACCTTGAAAGCACTTTAGAAGAACAAAGTTATATTTCTTCGTTACGTATATAACTCATGATAGTTCTGTAAAAATGTAATATAACACACATATAACTCGAGATATATAACATAAATATAACAACTGTAATCTTTTTGCAATATAACGAATGTTACATTGCTAATACATGAAGAATATATTATTACAGATATGCAATTATTGTAATATATTTGCGATGTAACTTTAGTAACACGCGAGTTATTTTTTTCGCGCATGCGCGGCAAATGCGCGAGCAATATCCACGTGCTACCATAATTATATCAGCATCATTGTCTCCATTGTCTTTCAGTCTACCGCATTGTGTGGATCTCTTGTGTGCATTTGTCAGATTGTTATTATAAAAGGTGCAGAGAAAAGTGCTTATAGTTATAAATTTTGCCCGGTAAGTTAAATTTATTCAGATTCTTTTAAATCGATATCGTTTAAACTTTCATATCTCATTTTAGGTTATTGCGTATTTAGTTGTTGCATATCCCTCACAGAAGAACAAACATAACCTGTTAAAAGATGTGAAAATACTCTTAATTGGCAGTTTGACTTCAAAATTTTGTAGTGAAAAGTATTAAATTTGCTTAACTCTGTTTCGTAGAAGCAATGCGACAGTTAAATTCGACCGAAAACAAAATATGTAAGTTTAAACAATATTGCTAAGGAATATTATTCGCTGACAAAATTCGATCAACTGTGCATGTCACATTTTATTCAACGATATGATGCTTTTATTAGTTGCTGAACAGCAGTTAACATAAATAAGCCTATACATTTAATACATAGATCATATTCAAGTAAAACGTGCATCAATATATAACCAAACAGCTGAACTTTCCCTGTAAAAGCAATGCGATAGCTAAATTCGATGACCAGTAACAGAATAAGTAAATTAAAATAATATATTGATAAGAAAAGTTAGTTTTTGCTAACTGGTTCAGTTTAGGTAAAACACCCTGTCAGCAAGAAATTACTTTCTTTATTGATATATCATTTGTCACATTCTATTAACAGTTATCGAATTTAGATTGCATATAACATATTTATGTATGTTGTCATTTATATAATGGGCACAAATAATATATTATTTTGTTTATATTTCAGAGTGTTCTTCCGTATAATATCGATAAGTACGTCAAATATATTATTCGGCTTATTGTTTCAGAAATAGTCTGATTTATAAATAATTATGTCACGTAAAGATTTCTCTGATTTATCCCAGCGCCAAAAACGAAGAATTGTATTACGCGAATGTAATGTATTAAACGTTTTTGGCCTCCAAAGTATAAAAAAAACGTGCACAGAGAAAATAGATAGTGCAATAACTATTAATAACTGTAATTCAGAAAATGACAATGCAAGCATTAATAATTGTAATTCATATATAAGTTCTAATTTTAATGAAAGTGAATCAGATGCTACTGGCACTGATATCCACAGTTTATCATCAGAAAACATTTTAAATATTGAAAATTCTTTGCATGATGATTTAAGATCTTCGGTAACGAAACACAATATTAGTCAGAGTGCCGTAAATCATATATTACAAATTTTATTAAAAAATAATTTAAGTGTTCCAGTCGATTTTAGAACATTAATGAAAACACCACGCAATACTTTATCACAAATAATAAAAATGAATGACGGAAAATATATTCACTTTGGATTTGCAGAAGGTTTGAAGCATTCGATTAAAATACATTATCAAACATCATTCATATCCAGCAGAGTTGAAAATAAATATTAATATCGATGGTTTACCTATTTCAAAAAGTTCAGGTAGTCAATTTTGGCCGATCTTAGGTGCTATAGTTGCAAATTTTTACACCAAACAATTTGTTATAGGCATTTATCATGGTAATACGAAACCAAAAGATGTCGATGTTTTTTTAAAACCGTTTGTAGAAGAAGCAAAACCCATTCTTGATACCGGTTTGAATATTAATGAAATAATTATTCGTATTAAATTAAATGCTATAATATGTGATGCTCCAGCAAAATCATTCATTTGTGGTATTAAAAGTCACACAGGTTATTTCAGCTGCACTAAGTGTATACAAGAAGATGAATTTATTCACAATAAAGTCGTATTTTTAGAACAAAATTCAACTTTGAGGACGGATCATTCATTTCGAAGTAGACAGCATGAAGAACATCACGCTGAAAAATATTTAACTAAACCAACTATTATAGAAACTTTAGACATTGGAATGGTTTCGGACGTGCCATTAGATTGTATGCACCTTATTTTTCTTGGTGTTAATAAAACAATGCTTCGATTTTTGATTAAAGGTGCGATAGATATACGATGGTCTGCTGCTTTATTAGATAAAGCCCAACAACTTAATAGCAAATTGAAAATGTTTATACCCATAGAATTTGCTCGTCGTCCAAGGGATTTGCTAGATCTAGATCGTTGGAAAGCGACCGAACATAAGCTTTTTGCACTGTATACAGGAATAATTATAACGAAAAACGTGCTACCTAAAAAACTATACATACATTTTATCTGTCTGTGTGTTGCTGTAAGAATTGTATCAGATAAACAATATAAACATCTGCTTGATTACGCACAATCTCTTTTGGAATACTTTGTTCGAAAATTCCGCGAGTATTACAGAGATCAATACTTGTCACATAATGTGCATAATTTATTACATATATGTGATGATGTTAAACGATTTGGAACAATTGATTCTTATTCTGCCTTTAAATTTGAAAATTACTTGTACACAATAAAAAATCATTAAAAGTTAGTGGCAAACCTCTAGAACAAATAGCTAACAGAATTATAGAAAAGAGAAATATTGAGAAAAGCTTTTCAAATCCTTCAAAAAATTATCCGATAATTCATTGTAATAAAAATAAGACAAAAGTGAATAGAGTAGAATTTGATGGATTTATCTTATCGTCCAAAAATGGCAATAACTGTTGTATTCTTTCAAACACTACAATTGCTACAGTGAATGATATTTATTTAAAGAATATTATTATACACTTTAGAGTAAAACAATATCTTTCTATTAAACCATTCTTTACTTCTCCGTGTGAGTTCAACACTGGTAGGAATTTATAAGTTATCTGGTAGTGAGACAGATTTATCATATGTAACTGTTACAGCTGACCAAATTTCACGTAAATGTTTAAAAGCAGATGATGTTATGTCTTCTGATGATAATTCAAGTATAGTTATTAGCTTATTGCATTAAGTCCAAAAAATAGTGAATAAAACGTTCTATATTCGTCTATGTTCGTTGATTACATTAATATAATAGATTTGTTATTATACACTGCGCGTCAACGATTCGTTCCTTGAGGTAAGGAGGATACATAGAAGTACGCCAATGGGCCATGGGTATACTTCTATGTATCCCCCTTACCTCAGGGAACGAATCTTTGACGCGCAATGTACTATGCTCTTTGTGTGGTTTATTATACATATAATTATATATATATGCGACTGTCTTGAAGATATACACACTGCGTCGAAATGAGCTTTCCGTATGCAGTTGTACAATTTCCGAAAGAAGGGACGTACTCCGAAATTCCGACTTCGTGGCTTACAAAAGATTGTACTCAATGTAGATGGCCAATAACTAAAAATGCTTCTTTCTTTCTTAAAAAAAAACAGTCCACCAGAAGCAGACTGGTTACTTTTCGATGTGAAAGTAGAATGCTACTGTGGTAAGCATGCGTAAAAGTGACAATTATTCCAAATATGAATTATGCAATATTAATATAGTATTTTATATTTACAGACACTTTTGAAAAGGCACGGAAAAAAGCAGAAGAATGCTAATTACGCAACTTCTTGTGATGAAACCAGAGGACGTGGGAAAAGAGTCGTACACGGAAAACAGTTCGATGATTCATATGAGATTTGCGATGACAGTGCGATTGACGATTGCGGTAACTGAATTTTATTACATTATATTTCTATTTCTTGCACTAGAAACCAAAGTTATCCTTTCAAAAATTATATTTTTTATTTATTCTAATGTTATATCAACGATTTAGTGTGAAATCAACTATTTACGCTTTACTAACTTTTATTACATTTTATAGATTTACCTCCGCAGTTATGTAAGACTGCACACAAGAAGTTAAAAATAGATAAAGATCGAATTTCATCCGGAAAAAAATCTTTGTGTAATAAACAATTCTTGCATGAAAAGCAGTCCTCATGTGAAAAAGTCTCACAAATTGCCGCCGAAAAAAGCTTCTCTACGCCAAATCGTTCATTGTACGATACTACATCACAAACACGAGAAGTTGATCCATTACAAGCGGATGAGTTTAATGATATTAATGAACCATTGGCATATGAACCCAAGGAAATTAATGTACAAAGTAAGAGTTCAAAATTATCTTATTTTCAATGTTATCTTTGATAAATTAGTATGTAACATAAAATGTCTATAATTGATACGATAACTTTTTTTTAGATCTTGATTTTATTCCAATTTCCCAATTAGCTACAATTGGCAACATTGATGGTAAGAACCTTATTTTACATTTACTATTATTGTGTCATTATATACGTTATAAATACATGATGCTTTAACTTACTGTATCCTGCTATATCCTGATCAGAAGCAATATAGTAAGAGAAAATTTATACGTTGTTTCAATTTATTCTGTTTCAGAAAAGCTGATTCCAATTTATGTGGAGATATTAAAGTATGTAAAAAGCATCGACAAAAGGCTGAAAACTTTGGGAAGAGACATTATTAATGCGGAAGAGCTTAATATGAAAATATTTGATGACATACTTCCGATCAATTCTATACAGAACCTTAAAAAGTTTGAGGAAAACATGGAAAATGTTGAAACAAAAACGAATTTTGTAAGTTAATTTTTGTATATCCATAATATTTATCATAAGAGTAGTAATACGTTGAATTACATTTAATTTATTATTTATCTAATTACGTATAAATGAATTTATAATGTCGTAAATTGCTTTCAAGGTCGAATTTATGAACAAAAATGGAGGAAAAAGCGGCAAAAATTTGGTGCAACGATGTATGAGCCGTTTATTTACAAATGAATTCGGCATATCTTGTTCTTGGTGTGGTCGCGGAAATAATCATCGCATGTGCAATTTGAAATGCATACGCATCCTAAAAGGTGAGCTATTTTAACAAGTTGCATATTTTTATTCTTTGCCTAAATTGGTAAGGATTTTATTTGTAATATTAAAATATTATTGAATATTTTAGGTATTTTAAGAGCCAAGGGTGTCGACGAATGCGACTTCGAAACTGTAGCAAGCGAATGGTTCCGCCTTAGCAAGCTGCGATATGACCGAGAAAGTAAAAAGTTATTACCTGACGATTGTGATGCACACTAACAGGAGGACACACCTACTATGTGACTTTTACTACTTGTCAGTATTTCCACATACCAAAGTTTTTATTACTAAAGTTTAACAAATCTTTTAATTTTTTAAGTTATATTGCAAGATGTAATGCAGTTAGTAACAGTTTATTTATTTTAATGAAGTTATTGATGGAGAAATAATGATAATATATACAGTATATTTCTAATTTTATATTTTTTTGGTTTTTTTTTATGAGTTTGTAGGAATTTTATAGTTTTCCATCGCATTCCAATTGATAATATAAGCAAAAGTATATTACTCTAAGTTTAAGTCAAAGTATATTTATAAGAAATGTTATATACAAGCAACTACGGGCAATTAATTAAATATTGCATTACATGAGAGGAATTGCATTCCGATATAAAACTGTGTTCAAATGGACATATTTGTGATATTAATACCTTGTCATTATAATACTCTATATATGTGAAATATATATATATATATATATTATTTAAATATTTAATACGTTATTTACATTAAGATATAAGTGCCAAAAGTTATATATAAATAATGAACTATAATTGCAAATAAATATTTTCATAATTAGCAATGTTGCATTGTTTATTTAAATATGTGATGTATGAGTGTAAACGTATTTGAATTTAAAATTTAAAATGAACACGAATTAATTGTTTTAAAAATTGGCTGTTTCGCGAATGAAAATATAAATACTATTAATTCTATATCTACTTATATTTTAATTCAAAATGTTATGAATATTTGTTATAGATAAAGATGTGTGTATATATATATATATATATATATATATATATATATATATATATATATATTATATCCTTATCTCTAAAACAAATATTTATAACATTTTAAATTAAAATATAAATAGATAATAGAATAATATGTTAATTTTTTTATATGCATATATATTGCACGAACATAATATATACGCTCATGTTATATTATATGACATATAGAGATATGTAATATATACATTTATTTTACATTACATTACATGGAAAAATATCTAATATATACGTTTATGTTACATTACATGATATAGAGAAATATGTAATATACATATGTCTATGTTATGTTACAGTAACATATCATTTGAAATGTATCTAATATATAAATGATACATTCAAAGTTGCTGACATAGAGCCGTACTAGAACGTAACATTTACCTGTACAAATAATATTACATGTAACATTCATGACATTCGTGTAATATTACATATATGTCTATGTTACATGCTGCGGTTTGCTGGGATATAATATAATATAATTTAATAATATAATATCAATTTAACTACACCTATAAATTCATTCACTTTTGTATTACTGTAACATCATACTTCAATGTAGATCATTCTTCAACTGTATGATGTTACAGTAATAAGTGAATGAATTTATAAGTACAGTTAAATTTAGCTACTTTACACAATATTTTATTGCCTATATAGGATTCAATAAAATTAACGATGCCAATTCTACATAAATAAAACCATACTGTATTATTGTGAGATAATATAATATAAGCACATATACAGGGTGTCCGACATGTAAGTAGCCAAACGAAAGGTGGAGGTAGATTGGGTCAAACTGAGTCGAAAAGTCCTAAACCATTTTTTTTTATAACGCTTAATAAAGGAATTATTATTGAGTAAAATCTGGTCAATCAGCGCCAACCTTTAGCCGGGCGCACGTCGATGAGCCGCACGCCGTGAAGTGTGCGCTGCCGCATACTACCAGGCGCGTGGCTCACCGACGTGCGCCCGGCTAAAGATCGGCGCTAATTGGCCAGACTTTACTCAATAATAACTCTTTTATTAAGCGTTATAAAAAAGAATGGTTCAGGACTTTTCGACTCAGTTTGATCCAATCTACCTCCACCTTTCGTTTGGCTACTTACATGTCGGACACTCTGTATATTATTTTTGAACATATATATTATTGTTGATAATACAGTTTTATTTATGTAGAATTGGCATTTGTTAATTTTATTTTTAGTATATAATGTTCAACAATAATATATATGTGCTTACATTATATTATCTCACAATAATATAGTATTTTATGTATAAGTAGTAGTTTATGTAGAATTGGCATTCGTTAATTTTATTGAATTTTATTTAGTATTGTTATAGTTTGCTCCCATGCACATCATACGTCCAGACTTCACGCAAAATGCGCTTTTCTTTTCTTTTTTAAAATTATTTCTTTTAATATTCTTATTCCAAAAACTGAGCAGACGCTGTGTCTATAATGACTTTGAGTATAATTCGTTATCTCGTCTTGAAAAGCTGACCTCCAAGGCTCCGCTATAGGATCTGGTTCATAATCTTGCATCTCCTTCCTCAAGTGATCATATTTGAAACTTTGCTTACTCCGTAAAACCTTTGAGAACCCAAGTCATTGTGTTCGATTATAAGCGCTGGATGGTCACTTCCCTCTATCTGTGTGTGAGGAAAAGAACAGAATTGTAATATTTAATTTAGTTTACATATCTGGTTTTATATGTGCTACTGAATGTTTTATATGTGTTACTATATTGTACTTACTGTCTGTTACTGCCAAATCTCTATAACCCAATATGTTACGCTGTTTAGCAAAGTTCTTCAGCTGGGATTGCATACTGTATAAGACCGTATGCAATCCCAGCTGAAGAAATCCCAGCTAAAAGTATACCGGCCTTCTTGAAAGGATTGATTGATTTTGCTTTATCCTGCAAATAAGCGCTATAATTTAGACAATATTCAGATATAATCAAGAAATAATATCACCTAAAAAAAAAAAACCTAACCTCACAAAGATAAAAAAAAATACGCCAAGTATATGAAAAATCTCAACTTGTATGCAACAAAAAATTGAAAAAATTTTTACCTCTAAAAAATAACTTATAAAAATATTTTTCCCTACAAAATAAAAAACTAAAAAATAATTTTCCTCTAAAAAATAAAAAACCTCTAAAAAAATAAAACTAAATGAAATCAATAGTTAACTAGCCAAGTATTTAGAAGCAATTCAGTTTGTGAGGATTTGTAATTTGAAATAGTATTTGTCATAAAATCAATCTTGTATTTATAGAAATGTTATAGACAGATTCACTCACAGATTCACGGGTTTCTATGAAATTAAAACGCATTTTATTTTTATTAACAGAAACTTGATTTTCAAAATAAGTTCAACAATTTTAAATAATATATCACAAATTACACTATTATAGAATTTATTAAAGGTGTTATATACTATAATATCAAATCATATTGTTGATGTTAAATGCGATTAAAATTCCTTTGATTTGCAAAGTATATTTTACAGGATGTATAATTCGAAAGAAAATTTTTCGTAAACTCTAAGTCGCATAAAACAAACTTACACCAAAGCAAAGTATAAAAACTGGGCGTACCCGGGTCGTATTAAAATATATGGTCCCAGATTTGTATTGTCCATACAGTATTTCATGTTATATGAAAATTATTTGCATATATATATTTTTAGAAACATTATTAAAATAATTATATATTTATAATATGTATACGTCTTAAAATGCGACCCGGGAACCTAACGCCAAGTTTTTATACTTTGCTTTGGTGTAAGTTTGTTTTATGCAACTTAGAGTTTAAGAAAAATTTTCTTTCGAATAATACATCCTGTAAAATATACTTTGCAAATCAAAGGAATTTTAATCGCATTTAACATCAACAATATGATTTGATATTATAGTATATAACACCTTTAATAAATTCTATAATAGTGTAATTTGTGATATACTATTTAAAATTGTTGAACTTATTTTGAAAATCAAGTTTCTGTTAATAAAAATAAAATGCGTTTTAATTTCATAGAAACCCGTGAATCTGTGAGTGAATCTGTCTATAACATTTCTATAAATATAAGATTGATTTTATGACAAATACTATTTCAAATTACAAATCCTCACAAACTGAATTGCTTCTAAATACTTGGCTAGTTAACTATTGATTTCATTTAGTTTTTATTTTTTTAGAGGTTTTTTATTTTTTAGAGGAAAATTATTTTTTAGTTTTTTATTTTGTAGGGAAAAATATTTTTATAAGTTATTTTTTAGAGGTAAAAATTTTTTCAATTTTTTGTTGCATGCAAGTTGAGATTTTCCATATACTTGGCGTATTTTTTTTTACCTTTGTGAGGTTTTTTTTAGGTGATCTCATTGCTTTTTGTAAAAATCTATGTTTTTTCTGCAAAAAATATATATGCGTTTTTAGCATTTCGAGGCCAACTGCATTTTTGTACTTTTGAATCATTTATTAATTGCCACTCGGTACCTTTAGCACGTACTATGTTTGTATAATGTCTATCAGTTGTACTTTTACCTTGATGAAAAATTCCACTAATAACTTTATATACAGGGTGAGCCATTTTAATCAACGCACTAAAATATCTCGTAAAGTAAACAAAATGGAAAAAAATGTTCTATACAAAAGTTGTATGGTTCAGAGGGGGACACATGATGAAAATATGGACTTGATCTTGAGTGACCTTGTCAAGGCCAAGTCAATGTGATCGATGTTTTCTTAAATGGAATCCTCCATTTTTTATTACATATTTTTGTAGCTTATCTTGAGAGCTTTTCAAAACACTATAATAAAGTATTCTTTCATTAAGTATTTTTTGAGTTATTTTATATTTTAATCTGACATATTTTGATATAAAAAATAAAATATCTCGTAAAATATTTAGTTTTCGATAATCTTACCGTAATACTTTTATGTACAGAATAATGAGACAAATCAATTAGTATAAAAAAAATAATTGTTTTTAAGAAAAAGTATGTAATTATTTACGATGTATTTTTTTAAACAATTATTTGTTTTTTTCTTTACACTAATTGATTTGTCTCATTATTCTATACATAAAAGTTTTACGGTAAGATTATCGAAAACTAAATATTTTACGAGATATTTTATTTTTTATATCAAAATATGTCAGATTAAAATATAAAATAACTCAAAAAGTACTTAATGAAAGAATACTTTATTATAGTGTTTTGAAAAGCTCTCAAGAATAGCTACAAGAATATGTAATAAAAAATGGAGGATTCCATTTAAGAAAACATCGATCACATTGACTTGGCCTTGACAAGGTCACTCAAGATCAAGTCCATATTTTCATCATGTGTCCCCCTCTGAACCATACAACTTTTGTATAGAACATTTTTTTCCATCTTGTTTACTTTACGAGATATTTGCGTGCGTTGATTAAAATAACTCACCCTGTATATTCGCACCAATACGTATCTTTTCCGTAGGTACAGCTTTAATTTTTAAATCTGTTACTTTAATAATTTTTGTATCACTAATTTTAAATAACGATAACTGTGAGATGATAATACTTCCTGTTATTATTATATCAGTCTTTTCAAGTACAGAGACAGCATTACAATTGGTACATATTTTTTTAACATTATTCCAATGTGAAAAATTATATTGTATTAATTCTTGTAAAGTATATGATTTTTTTAAATTTTCGGGTGATTGGAGCAATAATATATAATTTGTATAAATTTTTGTATTTGTATAGTTGCATACCTTACATCGTAAAGTTATGTTTAATTGGTGCTCGATTACACTCTTTATATTATCTATGTTATTAATAAGATGTATAATAAACTGACTAACATCTCGTTGAATCTTTTCAAGATATTGATCTCCTGCCATTTGGCGTATTGCCATTATATTAATAGTTTTATCATTTGATATGTAACAATCAATAAATTTTCTTATAATATTCCTATGTTCAAGACGAAGCAACAATTTTCTGAGAATAGAAGAATGAAGTATACATTGAATTGAAACATTTGCATAGCAGGATATATTATTAACATTTGGAAGTCCTCTTATATGCCATAAAGTAGAATCATTAATATCCTTATCATTAACTTGACATTCCAAGATATTTTTTTATGATATTGCTCAAATTGTATCACGAATCTTGTGAACACGTTGTTTCAAAATATTAATATGTATAAGATCTGGCCTGTATTGTGTTCGCAATCTGTTATATTCTATTATAGCTAACTCATTTGCTTTTACAGAAGAGGTGTTGTATAACTAAAAGGATCCATCGAACGCGCAATCGATGTATGTACAAGCGCATGCGTGAGCGGCGCAGCAGGAGAGCGATAGCGGTGTGGTGTGTGCGTGTGCGCGCAATTACCGTTGTATCGTTCGGAGCATCGTGCGACTTTGTGATGTGCGAATCGAGCGAAGCCAGAAACCACATTGTAAAGGAAAGAAATAAAGTTTGAGTTATTCAAAACGAATCTATTAACATTCCGAATAAGAGGGATCAAAATTTATAAGGTGCAATTCACTCAGGGTAGTCACTCGTGAAAGAGCGACATATACTTGTTCACAACTGAATATAGAATTTCCAGCTTCCACAACAGCATGTTTTAAACTCAGGCCTTGACTTTTATGAATAGTCATACCATAACTTAGACATATAGGAAATTGTTTTCTTATAACAAATGCTCTATCCATTACTTCAAATTTGACATTTAAACGTTCTATAATATGCTCTATTCCTGATGACACTATTATCTTAATTTTTTCTACTTCATTGTCAATTGCGCTACGTATAATTGATGTAATTGTACCAATCGTACCATTTACAAGACCTAAACTAACATCGATATTTCTTCTAACCATTACACGTGCTCCTAATTTGACAGTTATGATTCTTGCTAATCCAGCTGTTCGAGAACTATCTTCATCATCTTTATTTAATATCTTCATAACTTTTTTCTTTAAATATGGTGCACATTCTGCCAGATCTTGAGCAACGAGTTCTATCTTATCCGAAGAAATACGATTTAACATTGCAGTATTCAAAATATCACATAATGCACAAGTTGGAAGTAAGCAAACAGTATCCATTGGTAAATTTTGTAAATAATTACATAATTCTTGTAATCGGTCGTCACAATTAGTTTCTCTAAAATTGATTTTCCTCATTTCTAAAATAGTTACGTCCGAATCTGTAATTGTTCCAATTCGAATTCTCGTTAATATATCTCGATAAGAATTATCACCTTGTTGTCGTACATTAATTTGTAATTCATCATAACTAAATAAAGGCCATAAATTTATAGAACCCATTGCACCAATGTATTCCTCAATTTTTAATTTTGATAATTCAATAAAAGGCGGATCTTCATGCACAGGTGGAAGTTGCAATAAATCTCCAAAAAGAAGTATATGTTTTTTGCCGAACCATCCATTATCGCAATCCATGGTATTAAATATCTCTGTTAATCGAAGATGTATGTACATTAAAGTGATATTTGAAATCATTGAAACTTCATCGATAATTATTAAAACAACATTCTTAAGTTCCTCTCGTATAATTTTAAGAACTACATCAGAAAGTTGTGTATATTTGGCAGTACGACCATGTTCTACCGGTAATTGAAATAATCTATGAATAGTAAGTCCATCAATATTAAAAGCTGCTATACCGGTTGGTGCAGTTACCGCTGTGTCTTTCTCAATATATTTTTTAATCCAACATCTAATAGTTTTTATCAATAAACTCTTTCCACCTTCACCGCTTACATAAAGTCTAAGAACTTCACTATTATCATCAGATATACCAGCAGTAATTCTATCAAAGATTCGTTTTTGATCAATATTTAATTGCGTCACCATTTCATCGACATTAACTTCAAATTTATTGCCAACATCTTTAAAGTCCCTCATAGCTCCTTCAACTTCGACAGGAACACATTCTAATGCACCATTTTCAAGACAGTCATTTTCATCTTCATTTTTTGTAATTTCTGATATTTTTTTTTCAATTAATTCTTTAATATTATCCATACCTTGCTGAATGTCGGTTATATTTTCATGATACTGAAGAGCATCTTTCAATTTATATTGTATTAAAGAAAATGCTTCTGCATAATTATCACATTCATTCTTTAATTCACTAATATCTCTCCAAGATTGAAATAATAACAATAATGAAAAATAGTAACGCTCTGGTTAAGTATGGATATTATATTTGTAATAATTGATAAGATATCCACGTTTACGTTTCTTTAAATATAAAGATTCACCAAGCACGTAATATTTTATTGTCTTAGAAATTGGTTTAGTTTTCGTAATATCATACCATTTTGCATAATCATACAAATTAGTAGATTCTAGTTCTTTAGGTCTGCTTGGATAATATGTATCAATTAGAGAAGGACAAAAAATATCCATAGATTCAGAATTTAGCATTTCAATCTCTTTGCGAGATTTAAGTCTTCTACTTCTAATCATATTTACATCTAACCACCTCATAGTCGTTTCTTTGTCAGTACCATATAATGGTATTCCTAATAAAGTGTCAGCAGCTTCGAGAGCTCCACATTCCCTATGATTCAACATACGCATTCCAATATTCCAAAGACAACTTCTCAACGATTTTGTTGAATTTATCTTTTCAAATGTATCTTCTGCGTTATTACTCTTTTCTGCTTTGGAAACATATTTCGTAGTATACCAAGTTAATAACGTAGATTTTTCACCTACAAATTGAATATCCATGTTTCCTTCCCAAGCAGTAAGAATAGCTGGATTATAATCATTAATATTGACTTCCTCTTTAGATCGTGGCAAATCGTAGAGTCTGCTTTTTGTTTTCAATTTTCTTCTATCCGCTATTGAAACAGCAACGTCTTTAATTTTCAAAGTATCTGTTACGGATCGTGAAAAGCCAAACCTGTATACTTTAGAAAAACCTACTTTAGTTTTTTTAGTGCGCAAGCAATAATTATTATGTTTATGTCGTTGATGTGTATTTACACGTCGATATAATTCAGGTGATAACTGTTTATTTGGAATTCTACAAGTGACATAATTTAAAATAAAAGATGCAATATCTTCATTAGAAGATATACCAATTATCGGAGCATCTTTTATCCAAATTAACAAATGAAAATGTTGCATACCTCTACCTTGATATTCACGACGCCAAAAGTAATGAGTGACCTCTCTGATTGGATTATCAGGTGAACAAATAAAATCAAGCATAGCTTTAAATTTATTATCCACGAATCTCGAAGTTGATACAGGATCGAGAGCAATAAGTTCGTTTGCAGATTTTTGATCGGCAATTGGTTCATTTATTTCTCGAAGATATTCTATCAAATCGGTCCATAACCACTCACATGAACTGATGGTAAGAAACCAAGTAGCAGGTCCATAATTACATATCATACAATGCAAATTACTTCTAGGTATTCTCCAATATTGTTCTGTATTCCGTAACTTTGAAAATATAGTACTTAAGTTAGATTCAAGCTGCTGGTTAGATAATTGCTCCAAATAAGTAGCAGCTGTATAGCTTTCACAAGGATTGGTAACATTCATTTTATGAAATATTCCACTATTTAATTGTCGCATATTGTTATAAATATGTAATAAATAAAAAAGATATTGTATATTTAACCGAAATTGTGAATGTTGCGACATAAGTCTCATTTTAATATATTCAAAATCAGTTATTCGGACACTTCTATCTTCATGCTGTCCATTCGCACCATATGGATATAAATCAGGAAAACATTTTATATCCAAATCTTTATTACGATTATCCAATGGAATATCTTGAACTTTTATCATTTGATAAAGTGTAGTTGCAGATTCATTTATTCTTTTTTCATACATTGGATATATAGTAAATTGTTCATCATATTGATCCGTTTGCAACATTTGAGTCAATAATGCCTTACATTCTTCCTTAGAAGTATTATTTTTTTCATTTTCTTCATTATCTTCCCCCAAAGTTTTGTCATAAAATTCCAAATCATGTTCCTGAAACTCAACATCTCGTAATTTGGAATGCAACAAATTTTCAGGAGATATCGGTAGTATAATATCTGAATATATAGGATTATTTTGTTTTAACCATATTAAAACAGTCCATACTTTTTTTACATCGACTAATTTTTTCCAGATTATATTTGCTTTAGTTGGAATACCACGAACTAATATATATAGCTCATGATTTAAATTAATAGGTTCAGTCGAAGAACAAATCTTGTTCAACGTTTCGTTTAACGGCAATGGCAAGTGGAATGTTCTACCTTTCACTTTTGATATCATTTCTCTGTGCGGTAGATTTTTATTTATTACCGTATGCGCTCTTTGCACAATTTGGAATGCTTTCGCTCGTTGTATAAGAATTCGCTCGTAATCATTTAATGTTGTTATTTCTTTTGGTACTGGTAGCACTTCGAGCTTATTGATTCTGCATGTTGGTGGCATTTTATTATTTTTGAAATATCGATCACAAAAGTTGCAAACAATATATTTTTCATTAATTTTTAATCCTATATCATTAATAAAATTGTTCCAAACTATTGTATCATTTTTCTTACAAATTTTTTTCATAACGATATCTCTTTTGAAACAATATTTTGTACAAGAAATACAGGCAAACTTTGGAACATCTATCGATCGTTTCGTAAAAGCTAAGTAATATTGAGAATGAATTTCATCTTCATTTAAATTAATTTCCGTATTAACCTGTGTTACAGTTTGTCCTTTTTGTTGAGCCTCAATTGCAATATCTTTTAGGGTGTTTATATCAACATCATTTAATGCTTTATGTAATTTATTTAATTTTTTATTAAAATTAATCAAATTATATATTAATCTTTTAATATATCGTATCATTGGATAATGGGGAGATACCATCTCAATAGATAAAAACCATGATTTACACATTTTGTAGTCGATATAACAGCCATGAGAATGACCTAGTTTGTCTTGATGTATTTGATTGTAACAATTATGAGAACATAAAAATTTTTTACGCAGAGTCATTAACGTACAATTTAAAAATTTTTCAAAGCAGCACTTCAAATCGTTAATAATGATCTCCTCCATTTTACAAAGGGAACTACAGCGCCATGCTTTTGTGATTTTATGTTTTGATTTTATTAAGGGTAAAATGTTAATTGCTTTACCTTCGGAATCCATTATAATAGGTTCAGAAACATTATATGTATGATAGGTAGTTTCTGCAAAATATAATTCCGAAGAAGCGGTATGTTTATCTTGTCCACAAAACATATTTACATAATCTGCAAGTTTAGATGAAGGACATTCTGTTGCACGTGTCAAACAAACTACAATTTTTTGTTTACATTTATTAAATGTTTTTTCATTTGTAGAATATAAACTTTTCTTACATAAAAGCACCATTTTGCTATACGTTCAGCCTCCAATCTATTTTCAGACAACGATGGCAGTCTAAGAAGCTTTGATATATTTCTAATACATTTTTCTTTACTGTATTTCATATTATTTATCAGCGTAATATGTTAATTTTTATTATTATTTGTTAATTTTTTATGTACTTTATTTTTATAATATTTTTTTTTTGTAATAGTATATTATTTCTATGTGATGTATAATATTCCTTATAATATTTATTTCTATTTTCATTCAATTTTTTAAAATTATTTTTGTATTTTTCATTATAAAATTTTCTTTTTGCTAATAAATCGTCTTTATGTAATTTATAATATTTTTTATTAACAACGCTTTTATTTTTACGTAAACTAATAACGTCTGTCTTATGCGATAGAACATTTTCTGAATAAATTTCACAGTTCTTATTTCGCTTTTTATTATTATCTTCATAATCACAATTTATTTTTCTTTTTATATTGAATCCATATTCATGATTAATTTGTTCTGAATCAATTAATCCTGCAATTTGAGGAAAGTGTTCTATTCTATTCGATTGAAACATTTCTGCTAAATGCTGACGCATTAAATTATGGTCATATATAATTATATTTGGTTGAAGATCAAATGAAAGAGATACTGCAAAGGCTATTGCAAAAACCCCGCAATCATTACCATTAGGTTGCAATTGGACTGTTGGAAACTGTACTGGTTGTTTATCAAAAGAATAAAATGGATACAATTTTTCAAGATAGGTTTTATGATGTGCATGTAATCGTTTCATATTCAATGAGTCATAAATATAAATCATTTTAGTATCGTAATAACTGCAAACCCAATGGCCGTCTAAATTAGTTACTATATCGCTGCAGCTATGCAATATTTGAATATGTTTCTGATTTTTAGGAACAGGTTCAATTCTATCAGGACATTGAATTTTCCATGGTTCGCGTGGTTGATATTCTGAGCAACTTTTCAATAATAAACCGAAATACTCAATATGAATATCTTCTAACCATTCATCTCTAAGAATAATCTGTATATACTGCATGCTTAGAGGTAAAATATTTGCAACAAGATTTGTATATTTGTGTTCGTTCATTTTTATTATGCAAGAATTGACATCTGACAACGTATTTTCCTGAATACATGTATTGTTTTTTATATTATTTTGCGTTTTGTCTGAAGAAATATGCAGTGATGAAAAGGAATTCGTAAAAGTGTCATGAATAGAATGTTCAACATCATTACATTCATTTACAATATTATTATTTTTATTTATTATATTGTAATGATCAAATGGATCTTTATCATGTTTCTTTGCTACTTGCTCCATTGTCATTTCAGTTATATTATTTTTTTGATTTTATTAAGTCTACAGACTTTTCTTGTTCAGCTTTCTTTTGTCGACGTTCTCGTTTTTTTCTAGCTAAGGCTTCCCTTTTTTGTATTTCATCCAAACTAAATAATTTTTTTGGATCATTAGGTCTTATAATTCGAGGAAAATGTTCTATTTTTTCTAATTGAAACATGTGTACCAAATGTTGACGCATTAAAGTATTGTCATACATAACTGTATTTGGTCGAAGGTCAAATAAAAGTGATACTGCAAATGCAATTGCAAAAACACCGCAATCATAAGCATTAGATTGATTTTGAACTGACGGAAATCGTATCGGTTTCTTATCAAAAGAATAAAATGGATATAACTTGTCAAGATAAATCTTATGATGAGCATGCAAGCATTTTAAATTCAATGAATCGTAAATATAAATATCTTTGTATTATAATAGCTACAAACCCAATGCCCATTTTCATTAGTAATTATATCGCTACAACTATGTAATATTTGAATATGTTTCTGATCCTTACAAACGGATTCTATTGTATCGGGACATTGTATTCTCCACGTTTCACGTGGTTGATACTCTGAACAAGATTTTAATAATAATCCAAAATGATCGATATGAATGTCTTCTAACCATTTATCTTCAATTATCATCTGCATCATGTAAGTATTCAGAGATCGGGTATTATCAATTACTTTATTAACAGACATAACAAATTGAATTATACAATAGAATATTATTTTTTATTACTTATTTTTTATTACTTATTATTATTATTTAATAATACTTTAAAAGCAGACAATTTTTTTTATATAATTAAAACAACAAAAATTGTTAGATATTTAACAATTTATTTAATAATTGAGTATTTGTAATACTTTAATTTCAATATTCTTACGACAAATATTGTTGCCAATAAGCAAAACAAGACTTAATGCAAATGCAGACTTAATGCAAATGCAATTCTTTTACTCAGCGCTTATTGTTAGAGCAGCCGTGAATATTTAATATTTTAAATACAGCGCTTATAGCAGCCGTAAATTTTTAATATATATAACTATTTCTGGCAGCTGAAACCCAGCGCCAGAGAGCAGCCAATATAACCTGTAAATAAAAATATTTTATTAATTATTAATTGCAATTCACATATAAATATATTTAACTTTATTGTATCGTCAATTTAAATATATCAAATATCTACCACTGGTATCGCGTCCAAAATCCTGTGCCCAATCCAATATATATCACAATCGTTATCGATTAATAAAATCGTGACAGCCGTGATCGCCATGAACACAGATTACGATTATAACCAATCTACGTAATCGTAATTGACATAATCGTAAGATCATGATACAACGTATTATAGAACGGGCCTAAACGAAGAATAAACATTACTATGGTGACGCAACATAAAGTGCGTTCCGTTTAACGCATGATGCGCATAATGCATCTTTTATTCTTGTTTAACATTCGATGAACAACAAGGATAAATAATGCATCATGCGCATCATGCGTGAAACGCACCCATAATGCTCTGATGACAGCCAATGAGAAATAATGCTTTCTCACTGTTCATGAAAGTTACAGATCTATATAAATTATCGATCAATGGTTCAATCGATAATTGAACATGGCGGAGGAAAAAGAAGTTGATGTCGATGTAAGTACCATCTTTTATTTTTTATATTTTATTAAAATTAAAATAATTCTTGTAATAATATACTTATTTAAAATTTTAGATAATAGACGAAGACGAGAATATTTTCTTTTCGAAATTTTCGTTAGAAAAGGAATCTTCGGAGGTAGAAAAGGAATCCGCTAGTTACGGATTCGCACTCGCGAATCCCATGGATCAAGTCGCCACTTCTGTCGCCGCCGGCCCCGTGGCTGGTGCATCTGTTGCCAGCGGCCCTGTGGCCGGTGCACCTATCGCCGCCGGCCCCGTGGCCGGTGCATCTGTTGCCACCGGCCCCGTGGCCGGTGCACCTATCGCCGCCGGCCCCATGGCCGCGACTCCTGCTGTCGACCGCACCGCCGCCGACCGCACCGCCACCGGCCGCACCGCTGCTGCTGCTGGTCCTATTGCTGCCAACGAACCAAGTGTTGACAGTACTTGGCAAGGTAATATTAAGTTATTTTATTTAATTATATACTTTTGCTATATATACTTACGTGATATATATTTTTCTTTGCACTTTGTAAAAGAACATATTAATTTTAATTTTGTTTGTATTTTACAGCTCGCAGACCAAGAGGAAGGGCTGCTGGAATTCGACGGCAGCAAGAACATTTCGTAAGATTCTTGTACCAACTATCCTGCGCGTATTATTCCAGGGGTAACAGAGGAAGAGGACGAGGAAGAGGACGGTAAGAAAATTCAATTTGTGGAAATTATGTTGCACGTCAATAGAAATTTTGTAATCTTACTCATATACTTTTATTTTCAGCGGGACAATCTGATGTACAATTTCAATGGAGAGAGAGACTGCAAGGAGAGAGGATAGGAGAGAGAGAGAGAGACGAATAAGACTGAGGAGAGAGAGAAAAATATCGTCTTAAAAGTCTAATGTATATAGAATGTTATAAGATATACATTACATTTAAGTACATTACATTCACTGCTGCGTTTCGATATTCACTGTCAGTACTGAAAATCTATAGTGTACGTTACGTGCATTATAGATTTTCAGTATTGACAGTGAATATCGAAACGCAGCCTATATATGCTTTATGTTTATTATATTTAAGTATTTTTTTAAGTATTCGATTCATTTGTTCTGTGATTGATAATGGCTTGTTTATTACAATTAAGTATTTTTTTAAGTATTCGATTCATTTGTTCTGTGATTGATAATGGCTGCGTTTCGATATTTACTGTCAGCACTGAAAATCTATAGTTTACGTTACGTGCACTATAGATTTTCAGTACTGACAGTGAATATCGAAACGCAGCCTATATATGCTTTATGTTTATTATATTTAAGTATTTTTTTAAGTATTCGATTCATTTGTTCTGAGATTGATAAATGCTTTATGTTTATAACATTTAGGTATTTTTTAAATATTCGATTTGTTTTGTAATTAATTACATATACATATGCTTTATGTAAAGTTTGCTTTGTGCTTTTTGTAAAGTTTTCCTTGTGCCTTAAATAAATAAATATCATAATAAATTTATTGATGCAATCATTTATTGTGCAATTCATATCTGGATAAGATTACCAATAAAATAAAATAACCTCAGTAAATATATATAATATTGTATACCAATTTTTGTTCTATTTGGAATAAATTCTTACAAGGAATATATAAATTAAAATATAAATGAACATTATCAGAGAGATCACTGACATTAGTATATTTTTGATAAAATTTGTAGGAATTTACAAGTTTTATGTTAAAATTGAAAAACCTCTCTTCCAGCTCCTGTTCATTATTTCACAACTATATAATTATAATTTAAATTTAGTTTTGCTATTCATGTTTCATAAATTTCAAGTTATTCAACACATTGATTACTTTTGAAAATATATCAAAAACTTTATTTTGTTAAATTTTACATTATATTTAAGTATTCGGTTCATTTGTTCTGTGATTGATAATGGCTGCGTTTGATATTCATTGTGTAATAAACCGCTTTCGCGAGGCGGTGACGGATAACTCGGTCGGGATCCGGGGCTCGTGAAAGGGTATCGAGAGACGAACGAAAGTGATGTTAGGTAAAAGATAATTTATTGCGTGTTATGGTGTATATGTACAGCGTGTGTGTTATATGTGTGTGAGGGTGTATAGGTGTGCGCCTGTATTATTGTGCGTGCGAGACGAGTGGCGAGTGAGTGAGTGAGTGAGTGAGTGCGCAAATGTATAACAATGACGAGCGGAGCGCAGATTATGGAATGTATCGTAGTGTGTGTGTGTATCGGTCGTCTGTACGGCGGTACGGCGGTACGGCGGTGTGTGAGATATAAATGCTTACAATTGATATAGCTGTAAGGTAGATGCGTGTATGATGCAGGAAGAACAACGGTACGGTCGTATTTAGGCGCGGTGCATCCAATGCAACGCGCGGATGCGTTGCGCGGTGCGCGCTTTCGGCGGATCGATCGAATATCGATTATAGCTCGCGGGCCGTGATTTCGGCAGATGACGTTACCTATCGGGCGGTAATTTCGGTCGGCCCGGTGGGCGGTCCTTTGACGCGTATTTATTGATGGCGGCTATCGATCGGTGTCGCGGTAGGGATGTGGATCATCCCCCGGCGCGGGACTTAGCGCGCCGTATCAATGGCGAGTCCGGATGTCGCGATGGCGGTCGGGCCGTATTAGCTAAACGCGTCTCGTGCGTTCGATAGTTATTCGGGATGGTTTTTCCCCGTGTAATTCAGGAGTGCAACGGCCGACGAGAACACCCGTCGATGGCAGGGAACTCCCCACCACTAGAAAGTCGCCGTTGCACGCGGGTGGTCGGATGTATGCGAGGTGTCGAGTACTCTCGACGGGGACGAGTACGCCCGTTCCCGTTGGCCTCGTTTAATCGGTTTCAGAAGGAACGCTCTCGGAGATGCCGCAAACTCTCGGCGGAGGCTGGGTACACCCAACCCCGTTTTCTCTCTCTCTGAGCGGTAAATGATCTAGGCGGTTTCCAGGCGTCTTATAGACTCTGGCGGTGCGGAAGATCTGGTCCCGATATTCAGAAACGCGCTCTATTTATACCGGTTTTCGGCGCGCGCGTCTGCGTAATTCGCCTATTGTTCTAACGGTATCTGGTTTATCGTTGAACCGGCGCGCGCGACTCGGGTATTTTCGGTAACGGTCGGACGGTTACTCGAGCGCGTCGTCGGCTCTCGATGTTTTCGCGCGTCTAACGGCGGTTATATGTTTACGCGTTTCTGATGTTATTTAAAAATGGGCGCTCAGCGCCTCCGCATTTGCCCGACCGGTGTTCATCGGGCGGCGGACTTCCGGCGGATCGGCGGCCGGGTACGGTACAGTAACGATGGTGGGAATGCATCGTTACAATTGTCAGTACTGAAAATTTATAATTTACATTACATACACTATAGATTTTTAGTACTGACAGTGAATATCGAAATGCAGCATACATATGCTTTATGTTTATTACATTTAAGTATTTTTTAAGTATTCGGTTCATTTTTGCAGTTTTGTAAGGGAGCTCTCAATCCTCGTATTCTGAGATGCGAAATATTGAGGAAACCTCCTTGATAAAATATGTCGGTTCAGCAGACCTTAACGGCTGCCACGGAATCCGATGGATATTGGATCACAAAACGACACGGATAGAGTTATTATCGAAGTATATGTATTTAAAGCTTACAAGAAAGAGATTGTATGACTGTGTCGTATGACTTCTCGGACTGTTCTGTTCTATACTCTCACTGGGCGCTAGTATCGCGCCGACCGTACTGCCCCCTGTCAGCGGCTCTCGATCGTGTAACGGGGCCCTTCGCGCTACATACTCCCCCTTTGGATTTGATAGGAGTCCTCGACAAAAATCCAACATCCTCTCCATGCTACGAAGGAGCCTTATTCTTCCTAGGGCGGCCTCTCTTCTTGAGGGGTCTGACTGGTTCAACGATGACGTCTTTGGATTCGCCTCCTTTCCATGCATCGAGATCTGAAACATGATGAACTGAGTGCAGTTCACCAGTAGAATTGTCAGCTATCTGATAACTGACTGGTGAAATTCGTTTAGCGATCCGATAAGGTCCATCCCTTTTCGGAACAAATTTAGAAGTAACTCTTTGAGGAGCGTTACTCAGTATCCTTGTTTTGACCATCACTTGGTCTCCTATTTGAAAGTTTTCAGCTTGTCGCCTGGATTGATCAGCATACGTTTTGCGTCTATCTTGTTCCCGTTCATGGACTTCGACGACCTCCTTCATGGTCTCGGCGACTTTCATTAGGTAGGGAGTGACTTCAGATACAAAGTTTTCTCCGATTACGATTTCACGCAGGTCCCGTTGTATGGATTCCGCATTTCACGGGCGAACGAAAGGTAAGCTGGGGTGTTTCTTGTCGACTGAAATATGCTACTGTTCATAGCATACCTGATGGAAGGTAACTTATCTGCCCATCTTGTGTGTGCGTTCTTTACAAGGATGGAAAGTTGAGTCTTCATGTCTCTGTTTTTTCTTTCCACTGGGTTAGCTTCGGGATGGTAGACAGGTGTGAGTGACTGACTAAATCCTAAGCAGTACGATACTTGTTGCATGATCGCTCCGACAAATTGTGGTTCGTTGTCCGAAATTACTCTGCGAGGAATTCCATATCTAAGCCTGACTTCGTCGATTAGCGTACGAGCGCACGCTTCTGCAGTAGCGCGCTTTAATGGGAATATTTCCACCCATTTTGTGGCGACATCTTCGACAATAAGTATCCATTGGTATCCTTCGGCAGTTATCGGTAGCGGCCCGAACAGATCGATGGCTAATATTTCGAATCTTCTAAATGCGGCGGGCGTTCTCAATAATCCAGCAGGTTTCAAATTAGTTGGTTTGTATCTTTCGCACTCGATGCATTTCTTCACGTGCTCGCTAATTGTTTTGCGCATTCCTGGCCAATAATATTTATTTGATAGCGTTTCAGCGTTCTGTCCACGCCGTAGTGTCCGGCAATAGGGGCGTCGTGATTCTCATATAAGATACGTTCAACCGCGCATTTCGGCACTACCCCATTGTGTTTCTTCTGTATCTTCCATAGGCGCGTAACGATATAGCACGCCGTTTGTCATGAG
This sequence comes from Formica selysi, assembly GCA_009859135.1. Taxonomy (NCBI): domain Eukaryota; kingdom Metazoa; phylum Arthropoda; class Insecta; order Hymenoptera; family Formicidae; genus Formica; species Formica selysi. The sequence goes on along the minus strand of WHNR01000089.1, from coordinate 20,904 downwards.
GTATCCACGGGAAGTCCAATTCGCAATGTTTAGGTCGTCCTTTGTTTCGAATGCGTCGACGATTTTTTTTACTTCTGGATCCGATAGCTGTTCTTCTCTGAGCTTGGCAGCTCCTTTTGTAGGTAGATCAATGGCAATTGTACATATTCCACAATCTTTTTTATTTTCTGCAGAACACGTCTCGAGAGCGTGTCCGCGACAACATTCATTCTGCCTGGGGTGTAAATTATTTTAAGGTTGTATTCCTGGAGACTCAGCGCCCATCGGGCTAAACGTCCTGATGGTGATTTTAATCCCATGAGCCATTTCAAAGGTTGGTGATCTGTACCTATAATTACCTTGGCACCGTCGATGTAACCTCGAAACTTTTCAACAGCCCATACAACTGCGAGAGCTTCGCGCTCCGTGGTGCTATAATTGCGCTCTGCCGAAGTTAATAATCGGCTGGCGTATTCCACGGGTTTTTCGTCGTTGCCTTCTCCTTGTAGGAGGATCGCTCCTAATGCATAGTTGCTGGCATCCGTTCGTATAATGAACGGTAACGTTTCATCTGCCTGTCTAAGTATTGGAGCGTTCGTTAATAACTTCTTCAATCTAGCAAAAGCATCTTCTTGATCCTTTGCCCATGTCCATGCGACGTTCTTTTTTGTTAATTGCGTTAATGCTCTAGCGACCGCTGCAAAGTCCGGTATGAACCTACGAAACCAAGAAGCGGTTTGTAAAAAGGTGAGTAGATGCTTCACGTTTCTCGGAGTTGGTAAATTTAGAATAGCCGCTACTTTGTCTTCGTTCGGACGTATTCCTTCTGGGGTAATTACGTGTCCTAAGAATTTTACCTGCGAACTGGCGAAACTGCAGTTTTCCCGTTTGGCTCGTAATTTGAATTCACGTAAGCGATTGAAGACTTGTTGCAAGTCTTTTATGTGTTCTTCAAAGCTAGTCGATATTACAATTATATCATTTAAATATACTATTGCCACGATATCCTTTAATCCTCGTCGAAATCGGTCCATCAATCGTTGAAATGTGGCGCCGGAATTCTTTAAGCCGAATGGCATGCGTTTAAAACGAAAGGTACCAAAAGGTGTGGTAATTGCAGTCTTGTCTCTATCTGTGGGGTTCACGCTCACTTGCCAATATCCCGAACGTAGATCGATAGTAGACATATAGAGAGTCCTTTTCGCAATATCTATTAATTCATCGATTCTGGGCATTGGGTACGGATCCGTCTTCGTAATAGCGTTAAGACGGCGATAATCGACACATATTCGTACAGTACCATCTTTTTTGGGCACAAGTACTACTGGAGTGGCCCAAGGAGACTCGCATTCTTCTATAACGTCAGCTTCCAACATAGAGTTTATTTCTTTCTCTAAAATTTCTTTGTTTGGTTTAGACATTTTATATGGCGGTATAGCTATTGGTGGGTTATTACCGGTATCGATGACATGTTCAGCGTACGGAGTTGGTTCTCCCCCTAGAACAAAAATATCCTCGTTGGCTGTTAGGAACTCATCAAGTTCCATTCGATGATCTTGAAGTAAATTACGTGCTTCATCTTCACACAACGTGCTTGCATAATCTGTAGAGTTGTGAACGTCTCGTTACTTCCAAATTTTAACTCGTGTGGCTCGTCATTGTCTGCAAAATACCATACACGTTTATGAAATTTTAATACTATCTGAGCGTTTTCGATAAAATCCAAATAACGTATAATTGTTTTGTGCATGCGGTATTACGATGAATGTAGTGTTAATTGTGCGATCAGCTACTTGGACATCGACCTCAGTTAATAGTACGTTTCCTTCGTTGCACGTTCCGTCTGCCAGTCCGATACGCAAGTTCGATCTCTCGAACTTTTGTCCTCTCTCGGCGAGCACTTTATAGAGGCTATGTTCTACAACACTTAACTTGGCGGCGGTATCGATTAGTCCTGTCCTTTTCGCTCCTAATATTTCTACATTGAGTATCGGTCTGTTTCTATATTTTGCTTGTATTTCGGATGCATCTACGAGGCAAAATTCGGACTTAACCACGCTCTTGTCAGTTTTTTCTCTCTTGTTGCATTTTGGACAGTCTTTACGGAGATATCCAGAGTTGCCACGACCGAAACATGTTATCGCGGGTTGGACGCGCTGATTACCTATGTCGGTTTCATCGGTATCGGTTCCGCCTCGATTCTTTCTAGATGGCGCGGTTGCGTCTTCGTCCCGTCTCTTTCTAGATGGCGCGGCCGTGTCTTCGTCCCGTTTCTTTCGGATATTCTTACACTCATCTACGGTGTGTCCGAAATTTTTACAGTATTTACAACGGGGACACGTTTCATGTTTCCGCGGCGATACCGATCGTGCCTTTTGGGGTGCTTCCGCCCTAGCCTCTTCTACTTCCCTCGCGAGATCGGGTAATTCCGAGAACGACGCGACTTTTTCGCGTGATATTTCTTTTCGAATTTTATACGATAATAATCCGTACACCATGTCTATTTGCATACTTTCCGACAATGGCGTATCGTACGGGAGTTTCGAGAGCAGCGCACGCGCCTTGCACACAAATATGTCCGTCGGTGTGTCCTCTTCTTGTTCGCGGGAAAGTAGTTCTCTATATATGGGATATGCCGGTTTCTTCGGTCCGTATGTTTGTCTCAGTAATACTATCGCAATGTCCCACGTATTTACTGTACTTTTGACACCTTGCCACCATGTCGCGGCGAGACCCGTAAGAAGAATCGATAATCCTTTTAATGCGTTTTCGTCGGATATATTCGTGCAGTCTTTATATGTAACGATCGCGTCTAAGAATGCTTCTACGTCGGATTTCTTGTCTCCGTCGAAACGAGATGTACATCGCGAGAAATTACCTTGCGGATACGCGATGTTTGCGGCGGGGACGTTGGCGGCAGATATCTGTATCTGTTGTAATAGCGTAGCAAACTGTTCGTTCGTCAACGTAATTGCATTACCTGGTTGTTGCTTTTCAGCCATCTTGTCTTTCTGTTTCTCTTCGCTTTTCTTTATGCTAGTCCTATGTTGTGTTTGCGACCGCGTCACCGATCGTGATCGACCGATTTCAGACGACGTCTTGACTCGGAGGAATGACTTACTGCCGTAGATCTGACCACAAAGTTGGGCGCCAGTTGTAAGGGAGCTCTCAATCCTCGTATTCTGAAGTGCGAAATATTGAGGAAACCTCCTTGATAAAATATGTCGGTTCAGCAGACCTTAACGGCTGCCACGGAATCCGATGGATATTGGGTCACAAAACGACACGGATAGAGTTATTATCGAAATATATATATTTAAAGCTTACAAGAAAGAGACTGTATGACTGTGTCGTATGACTTCTCGGACTGTTCTGTTCTATACTCTCACTGGGCGCTAGTATCGCGCCGACCGTACTGCCCCCTGTCAGCGGCTCTCGATCGTGTAACGGGGCCCTTCGCGCTACAGTTTGATAATCATTTTCTTCAACAAACTGTTCTTGAAATCTTTCATTGTTTGCTTCTCGTTAGAGATGGACAGGCTCTCCTTTATCTCTTTGCTACTGACCAATTGTATATTTTCATGTTTGTATTTCTCGCTTCCCTCTATCTGTATGCAAACAAAAGAACAGAATTGTAATATTTAATTTAGTTTACATATCTGATTTACATATCTGATCATTTTCAATCTACTTACCGATAATACTAAATGCAGCTACTCACCAGTTATACATTTCCATCTTCGTAGTAATGTATTTGTACTTTGAGGCTACCTCTCAATTCAGCGTTGCAGTTTGATAATCATTTTCATTTTCTTCAACAAACTGTTCTTCAAATCTTTCGCTGTTTTCTTCTCGTTAGAGATGGACAGGCTCTCCTTTACCTCTTTACTACTGACCAATTGTACATTTCCATCTTTGTATTTCTCGTTTCCCTCTATCTGTATGCAAACAAAAGAACAGAATTGTAATATTTAATTTAGTTTACATATCTGGTTATTTTTAATCTACTTACCGATAATACTAAATTTTCTGCAACAGATTCACATATACCCTTAATTAATATAACACATATAATATTATATGTGTATAAATTTATAATCACATATAATCACATATAATCATATATAACCTTAATCTTAATAAAACATTATATCTCGGCATAGCGATGCTTTTGCGTACTGCCGATACCGCATTGCTTGACATATCGTATACATATACACATTGTCTCTCAAGGCGTATTTGCACACCCAAGCGAATAATCGTACATGAGCGCTGCAAATGCGCCTTGAGGGACAAAATCGCTTTGCGTGTGTGCGTGCGAACATACGTACGTGAGTCTGAAAGTTGGAAAAAATAAATGTCACAATTCTGGTATTTCGCTCGATACGATTATGATACCTCAGGATTGACTGCACCAATCTTATTCAAACTGGTCGCAGTCGAAAGCTTGCATCCATATTGTATCAGAAAAGTGCCGTTAGATTTTTGATTACGACTTTAGTTCGTGAGGTATTTTAATCGAAAGTTTATCAAGAGTAAAAACTCCGGATAAGCTACTTGGTAGCGTCGCGGCCCCTGTGCATAGGCAAACCCTTGTGCATAGGCAAATCGTTTTTTCATATACTTGGCGTCGCGCCGCTACCGCGTCGCTTAATACTTATAAAATAATAAATAAACATATATAAGCAGACATATATAAGCAGATATATGTATATCCTGCCTGTAGTAACGGCCCTGCCGTTATAATTATATAATGTGAATATAAGCTTTCGATTGCGATCAGTTTGAATAAGATTGGTGCAGTCAATCTTGAGGTATGATAATCGTATATCAGAATTGTGACACTTTTGGTCTTATTTATTCTTCAGTTTCAGACTCTCACGTACGTTGTTTTGTCCCTCAAGCGGCATTCGCACCGCACATGTACAATTATTCCTTTGAGTGTACTCTTTTATAAATTTATAATTATATAAATTTATAATAGAGAGAGAAAGGGGGAAGGGAGGGGAGAAAGAGAGAGAGAGGGAGAGAGAGGGAGAGAGAGAGAGAGAGGGAGAGGAAGAGAGAGTGAGAGAGAGGGAAAGGGGAGAGAGAGAGAGAGGGAGAGGGGGAGAGGGAGAGGGGGGAGAGAGAGAGAGTATTGTGTATGGAATGTCTCACTTTATTGTCATTCATACAGTGCGAGCGAGTCACACATGTCTATACTAAACTAGATTGCTAACATGTCACCATTAGAATAGCATGGCTTGCGTCCCGTCGATAGGGTTTCCGGTGTATGAGAGAAAATGGCCGCTGCCGCCACATTTTTCTTGTTATAAACATCATGTGACCATACATTAATCCTTTATTATTTTTAAATCGATTAGTGTTGTATATATTGCTAATTAATTTTTTTATCAGTTTTGTGAATAACATTATCCATACAAGCACTGCATTTAACTATTATGACTATTTTTTGACTAGTTGACCGACATCTTAGACATCTGTGGAGCGAGTAGACAACAGCTCCGTGTGTCGTCATAGTATGTACTCGTTATGTGCGATCGCGAAAATTATTATAAGATATCTGAAACTCGATCTCTATAACAATTAATGGTAATTATTCAGTTTACTGTCCTCACCTCAAATATCGATGAAATTATGCTCATTCGATGCGTTTTTGCATAAAACGAAATAATATAGCAGAAAAAAAGCGTCGCTCTGCCCCGCGAAGCGAGATATTAATAGTTAAAGTTCACGATTATTTAGGTTACAAAACCTGTCATACCGAAGAAATGCAGCATCATGAGTATGCTCTATGGACACATGCGCATGCTCTGGGCCACTTGCGCATGCGTTTTGGTTACTTTTCCCTAGAGCGCACAAAATTTAAAGGCAACAATGTGAAACAAATGCATAACGTTATAAATGTACGATAATGTTATTATTGTTAAACGCGAACTTGCATACACGCATACGATAATGTTAAGTATCATAGAATTTACACATCTTACATATAGTAAGGAAGGGTTAGTCGATTTTTTAATACAATACGGTATTTTAGCATCTACAATTAAGTGTGATAACAATTTGTAAAATTGTTGCATGTTTTTTAATGTTGCGTCATCCACAAAATGACACGCAGGACGAGACTGGCGTTGCGTCGGCCACAATTGTAGACTGGTTCAATTTTTGCCGAGAAGTAATTATATTTTAATATATTCTAATAGACATCTGTATGTGTACTTAAGAAGTAACATAAATTGAAATATTTCTAATTTTAGATCTGTGTGTTCTGGACTGAAAAACATAGCCAGAAGCTTGGTGGCCCAGGGCACATAGTGGAAATCGACGAGGCAAAACTTGGGAAACGGAAATACAATCGTGGCCGGCTTGTAAAAGGTCATTGGATTTTTGGAGGATACGAGCGAGACTCAAAGAAGATTTTGTAACGATCCCTCCACCATTACTCGACCGTTACCCGGCCGCCGATCCGCCGGAAGTCCGCCGCCCGACGATCACCGGTCGGGCACAATGCGGAGGCGCTGAGCGCCCATTTTTAAACGATATACAAAACGCGGAAATCTATAACCGCCGGTAGGCGCGCGAACATCGAGAACTGTCGCCGCACTCGGGTAACCGCCCCGACCGTTATCGAAAATACACGAGTCGCGCGCGCCGTTTCACCGATAAACAAGATACCGTTAGAACAATAGGCGAATTACGCAGACGCGCGCGCCGAAAACCGGTATAAATAGAGCGCGTTTTTGACTATCGAGACCAGATCTTTCGCACCGCCAGAGTCTGTAAGACGAATGGAAAACCGCCTAGATCCTAGAACGCTCAGAGAGAAAGGAAAACGGGGTTGGGAGTACCCAGCCTCCGCCGAGAGTTTGCGGCATCTCCGAGAGCAACCCGTCCAAAATCAGTAAAAGAGAGGCAAACGGGAACGAGCGTACTCGTTCCCGCCGAGAGTTCTCGGCACCTCGTATAAATCCGACCACCTGCGTGCACCGGCGATCTGCCAGTGGTAGGGAGTTCCCTGCCATCGACGGGTGTTCTCGTCGGCCATTGCACTCCCGAATTCCGCGGGGAAAGCACATCCCGAATAAATATCTAACGCGCCTATCTTGTACTTCCGCGACCGCCATTTAGTCATCCGGACTCGCCATTAATACGACGCGCTAAGTCCCGCGCCGAGGTATGATCCACATCCCTGCCGCGACACCGATCGACGTACGACATCGATACATACGCGTCAAAGGACCGCCCACCGGCCCGACCGAAATTACCGCCCAGTAGCTAGCGGCATCTGCCGAAATCACGGCACGCGATCCGAAATCGATCTTCGATCGTACCGCTGTACACTCTGCCGCTTACACACATACGTTTGTACTATCGTTTCACACCTACATCCGCGTGCATTATATACTCACACATACATCCGCGTGCATTATATACTCACACATACATCCGCTTGCATTATATATTCACCCATACACACTGTTCAAGATTGAAATGTTGAATTTAATCGATAAATTTAAACTGTAAATTCAACCGACAAATCTGAACGGTAAGAACCGCAATCAAAACACGAGCGAGAATAAACATCGTCGCAATCAGCCGATCGGCGCGTGATCGCGTGATCAAAACAAAGAAAAAGTGTGACAAACACCTAGATTCTCGAACGTTCGGTGCTGAAAATATCCTATTATGGAAATCGGTCGACCGCGACTTTTTTCCGTCGTTATTACACGACGATTCGAGCTGGTCGATAGCAATCGATCATAATTTCTCGTATCATAATTTCTCGTATGATATTATCTCGTGTAGTATTCTCGCTCGTGTCGTGTCGCGGTACTCATAGACCATTCGCGCTGCTGTTGTTTAATTCGCTCGTGTCGTATGCGCTTTCGTCATTCTCGTTGTAAATTCTCAACCGACATTCTAGTATACGATCAAGCATCGAACTCAGTGCGAAAGATGCCTCATTGTCTGTATTACTACCTGCTCTATACTTATTGAGTTTGTGATTGTTAATTGTGTGGAGTCCGAGAGTCGACGCGAGTTAACCGTTCCGCGAATGTCCTCTGCCTCGCGCTAAGCAACATTCGGCGTCCGCGTGCAAGATATCCGTTCTCGCGAGAGCCTCTAGCAAGAAGCTCTTAATCAAGATTTCCGAACCGCGAAAAGGGACAGTCATTAACAGGACATTTTGAAGAATTCCGTCGGAGTCGCGGAATACGTGCCGTCGTTCGCTCCTATTATTCTCAATAAAACGAATAGTTAAAACAATCTGCACTCGAGTCTTTTCTGAACTCTCCTTATCCTCCAGCGGATCTACGGATTCGCGTTACACACCGCTTCTCGCTCATCTCTGAGCGTTTCTCAAGATTCGGTCGATCTCGTCGAGATCGACTTCCGAACACACACGAACGTATTCACATACTCACTCGCTTATATTCATTTATACTCCGCACACCGCCGCACCGCCGTACAGGCTACCGCCTCACGCATACAGCTGTACACCGTCACGCACTCACACGCTTGTATCATTCGCTCGTGCATACATAACTATATTACATTCGATACTCTTGCGCACGGCTAATTATTATTATACATTTGCGCGCTCACTCACTCGTCACTCGTCTCGCACGCACACCTATACACGCCCACACACACACCGTCTATACTACAAACACTCACGCTGTACAAATACACCACAACAAGCAATAAATTATATTATACCTAACATCACTTTCGTTCGTCTCTCGATACCCTTTCACGAGCCCCGGATCCCGACCGAGTTGTCCGTCTCCGCCTCGCGAAAGCGGGTTATTACAATTTTCATCCATCCAGTAGAGGATCGGGCAGAAAAAACACTTCTAGCGTCTATCAAGGAATGGATACTGCCAGGAACCACCATCATATCAGATTGTTGGAAGTCGTATAATTGTTTAAACAATGAAGGCTTCCAACATCTGACAATGAACCATTCCTACAATTTTGTCGATCCTGAAACTGGTGAGAAATGTTTCAAACTGTTAATATATATTACAAATAGTCGCGAGTTGGAACCCATACATTAATTTTTTTAATTTACAAGTGCACATACTTAACATATAGAGCGTGTTTGGAGAGAAGTTCGGGGAAATATTCCAAGGTACGGAACTAGAGCTGAACACGTTCTTGGATATTTGTCCGAATACCTTTTCAAACGCGCCTATAGCCGACTGGAACGAATCGAAATCTTCTTTTATGTCATCGCAGAGCTTTATCCTCCTATGTCTACTTCCAAGGACCAGCCAAGAACGTTTGACGATCAGAAATCAAGTAGTAAGAAATCATGTTTCGTTTTCACATCGATGCAATAATTTTCTTTATCAATATTTACATCATTATTACACTTATTACACTTCATTGTATATGTTAAAATAATTTGGTACATTAAAAAAAATCTCATTTCGCGTTGTAAAATATATGCGTAGACACAGTGGGTTCCGCCCCCCCTACGGAGGGCACCACTTCCGGAAGATATAACCTAACCCAAACCCAATTTTTGTTGCAAATTTAATGCAATTCTAATAGACCACGTTGCAATCTCGGAATTGAAACAAATTGGATTTGGGTTAGGTTATATCTTCCGGAAGTGGAGCCTCCCCGTAGGGGGGGGGGCGGAACCCACTGTGTCCACGCATATACTTTACAACACGAAGCGAGGTCAACCTTTTCCGCCTAATTATGTGAATTGTATGACACGTTTTGTAACCTAAATAATAGTCAACTTTAACTATTAATATCTCGCTTCGCGGGGAAGAGCGACGCATTTTTCTGCTATATTATTTCGTTTTATGCAAAAACGCATCGAATGAGCATAATTTCATCGATATTTGAGGTGAGGACTCTAAACTGTATAATTACCCAATTAATAATTAACGATTTATAAACGATTGCTATTTATCGAAGCAAATATTAATTTCGTGTGATTTATTATTATACTAATATACTAATATAAAGTAAAAATAATTACAAAAAGCTGTGAAATCCCACTAAAAAAACCTCACAAAGGTAAAAAAATACGTCAAGTACATATCTAAAAAATAACTTATAAAAAATTTTATATTAATCTGTGTTTGAACAACTAGTCCTAACTGCGCGTTTGTAACAAAATAATTTTAAAATTATTATTAAGATTATTATTAGATACGTAGTAATATTTTTATTTTATTATTATATTTTATATTTTTATATTTTATTTTATTTTGTTTATCATATCTTTTGTATTTTTTAATAATTTTTTTATTCAGCTATAAACTATGTCTATCTAAAATTATTGTTTTATTAATTTTTATATTTCTTAAAAGTTGGGTAATTATTGAAGCTAACATGTCAGGCATATATAATACGTATTAAGAGGATGCCGGATTACCGACAGAATGCGAATATTAGTTGGATTGCAAAATCTTTTTGTTGATTAAAGATATCAACAAATCCTTTTCCACAATTAAGGTACACATAATAATGGAGTGCGGAGTTTAACATTTCATATGAAAAGTTAAAAAAAATGAGAAAATTACAGTTTTGTTATCGGCTTCTGCCGTCACATTTACTTAATATAACAAATTTGTAATCTGTACGTGCCTAATCAGTAAACCCCGCCCTCGGCATTTCATCAAAGAGTATAAGTGAACTTAGAGAAGTGAGTTTAGAAGCTTTAGAAAAAAGATTTTACGATCCTACACTTTCGTGCATATGTGTGTGTGCGAGATCGAGGCTCAAGAGTAAAACAGAGCAGTAGATTAGTTGCGTGATGTCGCGATAGACGGAGCTGCAATCTTACATGACAAGGACAGACATAATCATACTACCTTTGTCTCTTTCATGCGTGTGAGAGTAATATACATGTACGCACTAACATTATTGCAGTATCTTTTCTCTCTCGATCATACGCTCTGTCTCTTTCTAATCGCTCGCTCGCTATGTGCTACGTATCGCTTAGCTTCATGCTCCTCGCATATTCACTTACGCGTTCACTCGCGCTTTTCTCTCTTTCTCTCTCTCTCTCTTTCTCTCTCTCTCTCTCTCTCTTTCTCTCTCTCTCTCTCTCTCTCTCTCTCTCTCTGCTCGTTCTTTATTGTATTCTTTCTTTCCCATTATTATATTCTTTTATTTATTCGACTTTTATTCTTTTTATTCTCGTCTTCCTACATAATAATAATTATTAATTTATTCATCTTTATTTTATAGAGTATAAATGAGATATTGTGTATCTTATAAATAGAAAAAGTATTTAATTATGTGTATTTTTGTATGTACATGTGTTGTCTTTAATTATAGTTAAATAGAAAAAGAAAATAACTTATTGTTGTGTATCTCATTTATGCTTTATAAAATATAAATAAATAAATTTATTTATTTATTTTCATGTAGGGAGACGAGAATAGAAAGAATAAAAGTTGAGCAAATAGAAGAATATAATAATGAGAATAAAAGAATACAATAATGAACGAGCAGAGGAGAGAGAGAGAGAGAGAGAGAGAGAGAGAGAGAGAGAGAGAGAGAGAGAGAGAGAGAGAGAGGGAGGGAGGGAGGGAGGGAGGGAGGGAGGGAGGGAGGGAGGGAGGAGGGAGGGAGGGAGGGAGGGAGGGTGGGAGGGAGGGAGGGAGGGAGGGAGGGAGGGAGGGAGGGAGGGAGGGAGGGAGGGAGGGAGGGAGGGAGGGAGGGAGGGAGGGAGGGAGGGAGGGAGGAGGGAGGGAGGGAGGGAGGAGGGAGGGAGGGAGGGAGGGAGGGAGGGAGGGAGGGAGGGAGGGAGGGAGGGAGGGAGGGAGAGAGAGAGAGAGGGAGAGAGAGGGAGAGAGAGGGAGAGGGAGAGAGAGAGAGAGAGAGAGAGAGAGAGAGAGAGAGAGAGAGAGAGAGAGAGGAGAGAGGGGAGAGGGAGAGGGAGAGGGAGAGAGAGAGAGAGAGAGAGAGAGAGAGAGAGAGAGAGAGAGGGGGAGAGGGAGAGGGAGAGGGAGAGGGAGAGAGAGAGGGGGAGAGGGAGAGAGAGGGAGAGAGAGGGAGAGAGAGGGAGAGAGAGGGAGAGAGAGGGAGAGAGAGGGAGAGAGAGGGAGAGAGAGAGAGAGAGGGAGAGAGAGAGAGAGAGAGAGAGAGAGAGAGAGAGAGAGAGAGAGAGAGAGAGAGAGAGAGCGCGAATGAGGAGCAAGCGAGATAGCTAACATGAAAGATTTCCGAAGTTTCGTTCGCGAGGCTCGCTTTATCTATAATCTCTCGCGTTATATATCGTAACTGTAAAATTTTTGTTTTTCGCGCTTATTGATCCGAAAATAATTACAATGAATTAATGATATTTTACCAATTAAAATGATACCAAACACGATATAAATCGGATAATTTTGAAATAAGTAATCATAATTACATAATTGATTAAAAATAATTCAATTTATGTTATGTTTGGTATCATTTTAATCACAAGAATCTTATTAATCCATTATATTTATATTCATACTAATAAAATCCAAAATGTAAGTTTCAGTTTTTATTTTATAAAATGTTTATATTTTTTACATAAGGAAAGATCCCCGATGCTGAAGAATCGACAAAAGCGAGAGCAAGAAAGAATGAAGGAGCAAGCGAAATGACAAACATCGGAGAGTTCCGAAGTCTCGCTCGCCAGGCTCACTTTATCTGTAATCTTTGACGTATATATGTCATCTTATTATAGAAAATAAAATCTCTGTATTTCGCATTTTATATATTTGAAAATAATTGTAATGGATTAATAACATTTTTGCGATTAAAATGACACTAAACATGACATAAATCGGATTATTTTTAATGAAATAAGTAATCATAATTTTAATTACATAATTGATTAAAAATTATCCGATTTATATCGTGTTTGGTATCATTTTAATCGGTAAAATATCATTAATTCATTGTAATTATTTTCGGATCAATAAGCGCGAAAAACAAAAATTTTACAGTTACGATATATAACGCGAGAGATTATAGATAAAGCGAGCCTCGCGAGCGAAACTTCGGAAATCTTTCATGTTAGCTATCTCGCTTGCTCCTCATTCGCTCTCTCTCTCTCTCTCTCTCTCTCTCTCTCTCCTCTGCTCGTTCATTATTGTATTCTTTTATTCTCATTATTATATTCTTCTATTTGCTCAACTTTTATTCTTTCTATTCTCGTCTCCCTACATGCAAATAAATAAATTTATTTATTTATTTATATTTTATAAAGCATAAATGAGATACACAACAATAAGTTATTTTCTTTTTCTATTTAACTATAATTAAATACAACACATGTACATACAAAAATACACATAATTAAATACTTTTTCTATTTATAAGATACACAATATCTCATTTATGCTCTATAAAATAAAGATGAATAAATTAATAATTATTATTATGTAGGAAGACGAGAATAAAAAGAATAAAAGTCGAATAAATAAAAGAATATAATAATGGGAAAGAAAGAATACAATAAAGAACGAACAGAGAAAGAGAAAGAAAGAGAGAGAGAGAGAGAGAGAGAGAGCAGCGTGAATGAACGTGTAAACGAATATGCGAGGACCATGATATATATATATATATATATATATATATATATATATATATATATATATATATATATATATATATATATATACATATAATCTTTATGACAATTTATTATTATTTATAGTTATATTTAGTAATTTATAAATGAGAAAAGAAAATTTGATATATTTTATCCTCTTATGTTACCAAACATTTGCATATTTATATAAGCTTGCCTATATTTATAGAAAATAAACTTTTCCCAAAGCAAAAATTTAGAAATTTAATTTTTGTCATAAAATATTTATAAATAATGGTTTTATGTATCGAATTAATTTTAATCAATATGAAAATAATTTTTTTATTAGGTTAGAGAATATTTGTTTATAAAGATGCGCATTTATTTTTATTATTACGCGATATTTGTAGCATGCATGTATGTAAGTATATATGTATGCATCGGGGAATAAGTCGACTGTACCATGCACACACACATGCAGGCAGGCACACGCGATCATATCAGTGCGCGGCAGATAGTCAGTCTCAGTCGCGCGTGTTGTGTACATACGCGTAACAAGAGATTACCGCAAAAGTACGCTCAACTGTTATAACGTGTTATAACGCGTTGAATTTAAAAAACGAGTGTTGTGTTTTTGTAGTGTGGTTTTAATAGTGTGTCCACATAATGGGACAAAAATATTCGAAAATTTTCGAGAGATGCTTGCCCCTCTTTGCCCGCAGACTTTCTTTAAAAAGAATAAGGGTCAAAAGATTAGTATATTTATATACCATAATTTTAGAAGGAATTGTTTTAATGTATACTAGTAGTATAGCTATGCGGGTTCTAACGCAGGTCCTCTGAGGGGGGGTAAGGGGCGAGGGAAAACCGGCGGGGGGTATGACGTCACGCGGGGGAATCGCGTCCTAACCGATGGGCGAGGGGTCCGCGGAGAGAGGGGAGGGGGACCGCGTCCTAACCGATGGGCGAGGGATCCGCGGAGAGGGGGGAGGGGGACCGCGTCCTAACCGATAGGCGAGGGACCCGCTAACCTAACCGGTAGGCGAGGGGTCCGCGGAGAGGGGGAGGGGGACCCGCGGCGAAACCGATAGGTGAGGGACCCGCGGGGAAGAGGGGGATCGCGGCGAAACCGATAGGCGAGGGACCCGCGAGGAAGAGGGAACGCGATGCCGCGAGGAGGCGTGGGAGAAGGATAGCGCGAGGCGTCCATATGAGCGTAAGACAAGGATAGCGTTTGCATGCACGTTGGAGAGAGATGGCGCGAGGCATGCAAGTTGGAGAGAGAGATGGCGCGAAGCATGCACTTGGGAGAAAGAGAGAGAGAGAGATAGCGCGAAGGATGCACGCGGATAATACGGCGTTCGCAAGGCGGTGTGAGAGAGATAGCGCGAGGCATGCACACCTGTAGGAAAAGGATTGCGTCCGCATTGGCGTGGGAAAAGGATGACGTTCGCATGCATGTGGGAGATAGAGAGAGACAGCGCGAGGCATGCATGGACGTGGGAGAAGGAGGCGCAGAAATAATTGACATTTTTTTTTAAATATAATAATAATAATAATATTTATTTAAAATTTATGTTTAATATAATTGTGTGTATGTGTGTGTGTGTGTGTGTGTTTAAAAAAAAAAATATATATATATATATATATATATAAAATATAAAAATATAAAAATATAAAATATACAAAAAGATATAAAATATGTATAATATAATAATAAGGCGACGCTCCATCTGAAACAGAAAAAATACAAGTCTTATTAAAATATCTAGTTTGAACGTTTTAAAATTTTTAAAAAATAGATACTTACAATTAATTCTTCGACCTCTTGCTCGGAGGCTCGTCCCACGGTTCTTCCACCACGTCTTCCTCGTAGGGCTCGAGCCCGAAGAGACGTCTTAACGCCAAATAGAGGCCGTCGGGGCCGTTATGCTCCCACACATCCTCGCGGAAATAGTGCTCTTGCCGCCGCAACATTCGCACATCTTGTCGATGTGCTATGTTAATGAAACCGGGAATCCGGATCTCATGAGTAAAGTCGTACTATAAATTAAATCAAATTATAATATATATTATAAATAATTAATATATTATAAAACATAATTTTAATATAAAACATAATTTTAATATAAAACAAATATTACTTACTCTTTGAAATACTACGAGATTCAACAGGGCTCTCAACAGCCCCATTGCGAGATCCTCCGCCCACCATGCCGCGTTCCATCGACCCCGTTGCAATACCAAGTTTATTAGTGACGGCATTTTGAATATTTTCACTTAGACACTCAGACACTTAAGACACTTTTAATTTGTCAGACTGTCGGACACTTTATGACAGCCACGACAGGCCAGACATTGTCTCGAACATTTTAGAGTAGGGGATGAATCACTTACGAAGAACGCTTACTCTCAACTCTTGATAAGAAAACAAAGGTAGCACGTTCCCGCGGACAATTGTCTACAAGTCTTTTAAATATGAATAATATATTATAGATAAACCACTATCGAACGGCTATTGAACGGCTATTAAACGGCTATCGAACGGCTTTGAACAGCTATCGAACGGTTATCGAACGGCTTTGAACGGCTATCGAACGGCTCTGAACAGCTTTCGAACGGCTATTGAACGGCTTTGAACAGCTTTCGAACGGCTATCGAACGGCTTTGAACAGCTATCGAACGGTTATCGAACGGCTTTGAACGGCTATCGAACGGCTCTGAACAGCTTTCGAACGACTGTTGAACGGCTTTGGACAGTTATCGAACGGTTATCGAACGGCTTTGAACGGCTATCGAACGGCTATTGAACGGCTCTGAACAGCTTTCGAACGGCTATTGAACGACAAAACAATTATTTATACACCATTCAAATATTTAAACTCTATGTCCATGTACTGAAATGTAACATCTGTAGTCTGATAAGGTGGCTGACGCCGCTATCTAACGTCACGTACTGAAATTTAATACTCGCATACTGGGATAAGAAAGAGGAAAAGGGAAGAACAAAAGAGAATAAAAATATATTTTAACAATAGTTTATTCTAAAAAATGTTTGGGTGAATCTTTATGATGATTCGTCCACCAATTGAATATTTTAAATACATTTTGTAAAGCGCAATTTTTCAAATGTTTTTCACAGCGCATAGTATTAGTAACATCTAGCTTATTTAACGAAATGATATCTTCATAGTCCGCATCCAAGGTCTCAATAATAACGTCGTTTCTCGCATCATCGTCAAGTATATCGGCCAGCCATTCTCGTTTTTCGTGTCCTTTAACGTACACGATAGGAGATGCTCCATTTTCCTCTTCCGCCGCACCCATCACAGCTCTCGTAATCAAACGCCTGGCGAAGCTGTATGGAACGTTTCCATCCTCCCATTGAAGCCCATGGTGATGTCCGATTAGCCATGAAGCTTGGCATCTCTCAGATTTTGTAAGCGCACGCCATGGTACGGGACTTGCAAAAAAGTAGTGAGAAAGAACAAATCCATTTCTCAGTATCGCTACTTCCTTCACGACAAAGTTTCTCCCGATAATGAATCCTTGCAGATCCACAAACGTTGGCGCGATCATGCTGATAATATTACTGTACGATTGCAAGAACGATGTACGACTGCTGTCGATCGTCAAAATCTCAATCTTTATATATATTTTTTTGACATTGGAGGGGATATTTGCTGATCTAGGTAATTTTACGAACTACGTTGGTCAATGGACAATATTCGACAACGCGATCGTGCAAGATGAGACAATAGGCGGTGGTATTTGCTGGTATATCCTCCTTGCACTCAAACTCTAATCTCACGTCCACGGTGGAATTTTTGACAAACTCGTTTTGTCGCGAGCAATCGATAACCGCGAGAGGACCACAATGTAAAAATTTTGAAATGTTTAATAGCACATCATCATTATCACATCCGTAATAAGATTTGCGAAAACGAGAGTACATATCGAACAAGAGGGCGAATCTATTTTTATCGAAATCTAAATTCAAATCATCGTAGGGATAAAATTCCGAGTTTAGATAGAGTTTAACGTTGGTCAATTTGCAGTTGTCGAATGTAGTAATATCTTTTGACACAGCATTTTTTCTGCCAGTCTGCAGCGCAAAGATCACGTATCGCGGCTTCTCCAGCTGAGAGGCGGCTTTCACAGTCTACGAATGCTTAGTCGTATTATGCAATAGAGGAAATTCGTATAGATCCCAAGAGCGAAAACTCATATTCAAGTATCGCCCGCTTTCCAACGCGCGTAGCAAGGATAGTTTATTGACCTCGCTCAATATTACATGAGGCATACGCCATTGTATCTTGAATAATTCGATATCAGCTTCAGCCGAAGCATGTCCAAATATGCAATTGTTGTCGTTGCGCGAACGTATCAGAATTAATTCGTGACGAGCGTTGATCACAACTCGCTTATAATCTTCGCAAAAACCCAATAGTAGGTTTAGCGGCACGCAAAAATTGAAGTAAGCTTCAGCAGTATTATGCGACATATTCCACGCAGCATTCTGCAAGATTTTACCTTTCTCGGTTGTTAGAGAGACATAGTTTTTAATCGTGGAAGTTATTCCAACGTTTCTGTTGCGGTCAATCTCCACACCGTCGAGTTCATATCGAAGTTCATCAAACATAAACGCGACACAATTGTTTCCCAATACCACTCTTGCTCCTTCATCTACTTTACGCACCTTCAACTTTCCCTCGACGTATAGAAAACTTTCACATGGTAACGTGTACAAATCTTGATGTTGTATCGGTATCCGTATCTCGTCGCTATATCCAAGCGTTGTGTTGGCGTATGGATTGTACGTATGAGTCTCAATCTTGACGATACGATCGTCAAAGATCGGCTCGCCTCCGATATTCAAGATGTCAATCATATCATTCAAGTATTTCGTACGACGAATCCTAATGATTTTAAAAACTCGCGATTCAACGCGCTGAGCTTATTTTTAGCGTAACCAGATATCTGATTATTGTCACCCGATACCGCAGTCACTCGCCTTCTCGCAAAAATATTGTCCCTCGTAAAGATATTGTCTCTCGCGTGCTCCGTGCTTTCGTTCAACACAAGCATTTCATTTGTCAAACGCTTTAGTTTTGCCGCCGCCGTATATGCAATCTTACGGTAATTTCCTCTCCTCGAAAATCGAGCAAATGTCCTTCTTGATCAACAATGCGTATCGTTAAATCAGTAATGCTCCGTGCGACGATCGGTAGATAAATGATCTGTGCTGGCGTTTCCGATATCTTATATCCTGGCGGCACGCTCGGTGAAAATTCATGTATCGTGTGTACGCGCTTGTCATTGCTGTACGCGCCAGTGGTTACGCTGCATTCTATACGAATAATATTTACGCTAATAATATTTATCGGTACATCCGATTCGTGCCATATCCGAGGCTGTAATATACGATTCGACGAGAATCCCAACAACGAACCAACGTTGCCCGGTTTACTAAAATTTATTCTATAGACACATTTGATTTCACTCTTTAGCGTATTATGATTAGCGCGAAGCATTATTGGATATTCATCGTGTTCTTCACCATCAACAATATCGTTGGAATCAACTACGCGTCGATGTCGCAAAATTGCACGTCGGAGATATTCGTTTATTGCGTGTAATTCGTACGATCCTTCGGGAATCGTAATTTCCTTATCGTCATTATCAAAATAAAATTTATTATTCCAAGAATTCACGTTCGATATCGTATGATAAGTTTCAAAATCCGTTAAACCAAGCTCGTAATCGCCATCGTTTAAATCTATAGCAGGAAAGTAGCTTACAGCAAGAACGCTACTCTTGCCGGTCAACGTAAACGTGAGTGACATGCTGGAAAACTGTCGAACGAATACTGAGTCGCGACGGTGAATTGTCAGGCTTTAAATTCATATCGATCATCGACGGTTTGAAGAAATCGAAGACACAATTGTCCACAAATACTTTGATTATAATTTTGATAGGCCGTGTGATTGTATTCTATATTTGCAACATTCAGTCCAAAATATCGCACTAATTCCTTGGGCGGTCGAAGATTTCCAAAACTATCGAAATATACCACACGATCTCCCCTCTTTGCATACGCAACCCAATGAGTACCGAAACCATCGACGTCATCCAAATTGACGATACCGCTCTCATTTCGCCGTATACCGTTTATCGGCAAATTATTGCGCATGAAAACGCCTCTAAAAAATTGTATACCCATACGTCTTGCAAGTTGTTCCAATTGTACATTAGTTGTTACACCGACAGGCATTTTTATTTTGACGTTTTTTTTTTCTTGGCCGCTGTTGAGAACCCTCGTCCGCGCTTGTATGGAGCGAGATAAAGACCGTGACCTTCCATGGCGCGATTATGACGCTGCATTTCTTCGAGCTGACGTTGCGCCGCCTTGCTATCGTTCACCGCCTTCGCGATTCCCGCTGCTCCGCCAGCCAACGAACCGAGAACTCCCAATAATGGTAAAATGGGTAAGATACCACCGCGCTTCGCTATAGGAAGTATTCGTTTTTTCGCAGTCTTTTTCTTCATCGATGATTTTTTTGTTTTCATCCCCATACCGAATTTTGTCTTTGCTTTCATAGCCGCCCAAACAGCTGTAGCGGCTGCTTTCTCACCAATAGTCGAATCTCTCGCGGTGTTCGCGCTTTCGTGGCGAGTATATTATCCGCAACGTGTCGTTGACCGAGATCGTTGCTTCCAGAATAAGCTATGTCGTGCTCGCGACACGCGGCATCCAATGGATTGATACCTCGATCGCCTCTAGCCAATCGCGTTTCTAAATGAGTTCCCGGTCCGCAAAACTGATAGCCTGGAATATGTAATTCGATAGGAAGTGCGTTTATCACACGATTCAACAAACCGCTACCTCTTATAATTTTTGCTGGCATTTGCCACAATCTTTTATTAACGGTATTGGACCGTCGAAATGTGTTTGTTGGCACGGCAAATTATAATGTCGCGTGCATCGACGATACTGTTGAACCTTTGAGTCAGCTTTTATATGTTCGGGAAGCTTGTCCCACAATTGTTCCACGTAGCTACCAAAGTCTCGCAGTAAAACAATCTTGGGGATAATCCGTAACTGCTCGGTGGTAAGCTCGAGAATATCGCTGTCAACCGATAGAAGAAGAAACATTTTTGAGACTGAGCGGTTTCGATTCGGTGCACCTCTATAAATAGGGCCGCGATGACTCATTTTCCAAAATCTGATTTGAGACTCGCGAGAGCAAACATGCGGTTCGCGCGACAAGCGACGATAATCAAAGTGATAAATTTTGACGATAAAACACGAGTAATGTCCGAGGAAGAAATACGCAAGCATGGAAACATGCTGCCGACTACTATACGCGGTATCA